>JASCZW010007521.1:0-64831 GCA_034211315.2 Aedes japonicus | reverse complement strand
ATATATATATATACATATATATATATATATATATATATATATATATATATATATATATATATATATATATATATATATATATATATATATATATATATATATATATATATATATATAAACACAAAAAATAACATGGCAAGTGCGATACATTGGAATGTTTTTGAAACAGTAAATCTATTTCTGTTATTATTTTTTGTTTTGATATTCCCTTTATAATTACCATTACATATTGTAAGTTCTTTTAAATTAACACATAAAGGTTATTGTAAGTTACACAACAAAAAGATGATTTATCAAAAAAAAAAGTATCGTACTTGCCCCAATTTACCTTACCTGTATCAACCGCCTATTTTTATTCTTATCTACTTCTTTTTTACAGGTAATGATCATTTCTACAGCAGCAGTGCATTTTGGAAGTTATTATTTCATGGCAATGATGAGTAAGCCTCAGTACTCGGATACAGGAAGTCTTTTAGATTCGGGAAATGATTTGAACCTAGAAGGAGGTATATCAGAGTAAGTATATGCTATATGTGATGTTTTTTTTATCTATTATTATTGGAATTAAGTACTACGCTCCTAATAGTTAGAGCATGTCTATTTTTTTTTATCTGACGCATCTAAAGCATCTAGCGGCTTGGGTGTTTAGAAACTAATTCCGAGGACAATGATTAATTGCATAATAGGTATTCGTGGCTATGGCAATTCTACTATTTCCTTCAGGGCTTCCGGAACGTGTTCCGGAGTCATAAAATGGCCAACAATTCCTAAAGGTAACATGAGCACTACTGGAATGCTCAAAACATTCTGATAACAATGATATATCTCTTGATAGGTTTTCGTGGCAATGGAAGTTAGACCGCTTTCTGCAGGGTTTCCGGAACCTGTTTCGGATCACAAAATGACCATCGCGATTCAAAAAAGCAACATGTGCCTTACTGGAATGTATAAAAAGTTCTGAAAAAAAATAGTAATATCGCTCGATAGGTGTTTGTGCCATTGGAAATTTGATTACTTCCCCAGGGCTTCTAGAACATTCCTGCTTTGATAGAGTGACCAACACAATACAGAATATGAGTTCTTCTGGAATGCGAAGCCCGAAGTCATAAAGTGACGAACACGCTCCTGAAAAGTAACACGAGCTCTATGCGGTTCCATATCATTTCAGCAACGAGTAATTTTCATATTTTTTGATTTGCATGAAACCTTGCATACAAGTTTTTGGGAAAGAAAAACGCCATTTTGCATACTTGGTTCGCCATTTTGAATCTAGCCTTACTTATGAGAAGGGCCTATGAAAAATGCACATGATATCTTCAAAAAATTGTATCTCGGAAACGGTTTGTCCGATTGGTTTGGTGTCTTCGGCGAAGTTTTAGACAATTGTTGGTGCTATATGGAAAAACTATGCACGGTAAAAAAAAGTTTGGTTTTTGTGTTTTGAACTAAAATATAGATTTTCCCTTAAAAGTTACATGTCAATCATTTTTTAATTATTCTTATGTTATAGCTGACCGAAAATGCTATCCAGTGCACCGTGGGTTGTTCTGGAGAAAAATAGGTTACAATGAAAACATTTTTTTTTTAAATTACAATTTTCAAAAAAGCTATTAAGAGAAGTCAAAAAAGTTTGTCACCCTAATTTTATGAAAGTACATCAAATTTGCAAGCAAAAAGTACTTAGGTAACATTTTTCTAAGATGCACCGTTTAGAAGATATTACTGATTTAATATTGATTTTTTTGATAACTTAATAAGTTTTGGCCCTTTTCGGATGTACTCCGTGTTTTTTCAGTTTCAAAAGTATTTTTTTCGGAAAGATTGGAAAATTTTGAGTTAAAATGACACTGACAGCTTAAAGATTCGAGTGAAATTCTCTGCCTTAAAAGTATTTTGAAAAACAAGTTACAAAATCCCACTATCAGGAACAATGATTTCTTCCAGTTATTTTTGGTGTATTGTGTTGAAAATGTGCTTTCAACTCTTGCATATCGCCTAACAGTTTAATCCATTTAAACTGGATGTGTTTATACTGTGCAAATTTTCTCTCTATTGCCGAACATCGCCACAGACATCAAACCAATGAGACAACTCGATTTCGAGATACACCTTTTTGAGAACTGCAAATGCAAGCTCCTCAATTAGCAAGATTCAAAAGAGCGAATTAAGCTTATTTTTCAGGGATGGTGATTGTGCGCAATAAAAAATAACATTATTTGTTGGATATCATCAGTTTATTTTTATTCCTGTATTTTTATAAAATTATTATTTACACAACTTTCTTAACAATATCGAATATTTTGGCATCATTGTCAGGACAGTTTGAATAAAGCTTTACCTTTATTGTATTTTCTGATAGAGGAAGAAATGAGTGGAATTTTTGAGTTCCTTGAATTGTTTTTGCATTATTATTTTGATTATTTAGCTGCAAAGACATATTTTCGTATTCTTCTGTAGTAGAATAACAAAATGACAACTTTGTAAGTTCTTCTTCTTTTCGTTTGTTTGCCCAATTAAACAACTCTCTTGCAGTCTTTATCGGGTGCTCGCGTTCTTTGGCTAAACTTGCTCTGGTAGCCATGCGTTTTATTGTACCTCCAATAGCATCGCATGGACCTTTTCCGTGCGATGTTGCGAAGAAATGCCATTCAGCGTCAATACCATACTTTGACTTAAATTTACAAAGGCTAGAAAAGTTTTTTCGGTTTTTATACTGTGAAGCAGCACCATCTGACATAAAATAATTTTTTTTTTATGTTTTTATTTTGATCAATTTGTAAAAAGTTTATCATTTTATCAATAAACAAATTAACAGCGACTGAATCATGTCTTAGTTCTTCAGAAATAAAGATTGAAGCTAAAATGTTTAATTTGCATATTTTCAGTATAATATATTACGAAAGGATGGATTGTGGCCTGTTGCACGTTCCAATGGTGTGATTGAACTTCATCCTGCAAAATGAAGCTGTAATTTTCAGAAAAGTCACAAATAGCTAAAAATTCACCATCTTGCAAGTTTTGTTTTGTAGTTTTCAAAAAATTGGATTGTTCGGTTTTTACAAAATCATGCGGAATAAAACTTTCTAATTTTGAGCTGAAAAATGAAACAAACTCATCGGTTTGCTTTACAATAGTTTCTAAATCACATCTGTCAGTGGTAACCCATTGTTCGAATGAAAGCTTTTCAACAAAGTTTTCTTCCAGTTGTTTCAATAAACTGTCTTCTAAAACTGAGGTATCTGGGCAGTTTTTACATCTTCGTAGATGGCAATGAGTTGTCTTATTTTCGCAAAGTAATCTATTCGTTAATGTTTTTAGATCATTCAAGACATTGTATTTTGTTCTTTTGTTTCATTACTCAAAGCTTTTCCAGAGCTTGAACCTTGAGATGAATCAAATACGTTATCTCTTTCCTTTCTTGCATCTGATGCCATATTTCTACTGGTTTTAAATTCGTCTACAATTTTTTGTACTGACCATGATTTTGGTAACAATGATAAAATTGATAGTTTTTCTTGCCTTGTGGCTGAATTTAAAAATTTAATTTTCATATTTTCTATGACTTCATCAAACTCGTTTGCTTTTTCTGTTTTAGCGTCTAATTTAAAAAGATTTCTTCGTACACCTTCGACGATTTCAGCGCACTTTCTTTTTCAGGATAGTGAACATTTTTAACCTTACCTAAATCTATAGGCGAAACACGAATAGCTGCTATTCCTCGGTTGAATATTTCGACGTCTACAGTCATCGTGAAGTCTTCATTTGATTGAATTGTGCTTAGCGTTGACGCTGATGGTATCGTGACCAAACTTTCATAGCTTTGCGAATCAGGTACGTCAGGTATGGTCTGAACAGTTGGCATCCTTGAGCCGCCGGCTACGCTTTGTTCTTCGTTTTGGGTGAGGTGAGCTCTTGAATCAATATGTAGATGGCAAGACGAACAAATACGAAAATCCTTGGTGTTCAGTGTGGATACCTTGGAAAATCCAATTGATTTTAGTTTTTGGATGATACCATCCGTGAGATATCGCAGCTCTTTCGAACACTGAATGTCTTTGAAAGGGCGAATACATCTTATTTTACTCATTTTGTAATCTTTAACATAGAAAATATTTTCCAATTGTTAGTTTTGTACGAAAATATCACACAACATATAATTAAAATGTGTATTTAAAACTTACCTTTGCACCAAAACGTGTTACACTTTCCTTCACAATTATTATGTTATCCAACAACACTGGATCTCGTTCAAAAACACAGGATTATGAGCTGAAATTACTATAATCACTATGCTACTAGCAACCTTTCTGCATTTACTGTTTGGTAGATACTGGATGAATTCAGAACCGAGTCAGACATTATTATACAGCTCACGGGTAGAAATATAGAATACTGGGTAAAGACTGTTGGAAGATAGGTAGAGTTGAACGCTCAGGTATCGTCGAACCTTCAGGTACGAGTTTGGAGAGTTGGAGCGAGGTAGATTTGCTGGCGTAGGTATATCGTTATTGAAGAAGATTGTAAATTGTATATACCTGGAATGAATAAAGAGTGCGGCGGTTGTTGATTGAGGTATCAGTCGGCAGCCGTCTAGTTTGATGGAAGGTGACTAAGACTGCGTTCTTTTTATTTATTATTAAGAACCGGTCATCGACGGAGCTAGCCTCGTTATGGCCAGCGTGGCCATGGTGGACTAGTTCCAACAAAGACCATGTTTACAATCACCAACTGTACGTAGTACAGCTAACTGGTATCTAATTACCTGTATCTAATACTTGTTAGCACGTTTTCAGAACAACGCACCAAATATCACTTGAAGAAATCATTGTTCCTGATAGTGAGATTTTGTAACTTGTTTTTCAAAATACTTTTAAGGCAGAGAATTTCACTCGAATCTTTAAGCTGTCAGTGTCATTTTAACTCAAAATTTTCCAATCTTTCCGAAAAAAATACTTTTGAAACTGGAAAAACACGGAGTACATCCGAAAAGGGCCAAAACTTGTTAAGTTATCAAAAAAATCAATATTAAATCAGTAATATCTTCTAAGCGGTGCATCTTAGAAAAATGTTACCGAAGTACTTTTTGCTTGCAAATTTGATGTACTTTCATAAAATTAGGGTGACATACTTTTTTGACTTTTCTTAATAGCTTTTTTGAAAATTGTAATTTTTTTTTAATTTTTTTTTTCATTGTAACCTATTTTTCTCCAGAACAACCCACTGTGCACTAGATAGCATTTTCAGTCAGCTACAACATTAGGATAATTAAAAAATTATTGACATGTAACTTTAAAGGAAAAATCTATATTTTAGTTCAAAACACAAAAACCAATGTAGAAGGAGATGTTCGCTCATCACCATGAGGCACCAAGAGTGAACAACAATGTTTTTGGCTAGAATGAAAGATATGAAGAGAAAGTTTTGATAGTTCCGCTAGTGTGCGGCAGGATTGGAAATGTAACAGATGTTTTTTATGAAAATTGAGCGAAAAGGGCATGTATACGGTGGTACTCGAACCAACGACATTTTTGCCTAACATCCCACTGCGGGGTAGGTTAAAGCACGGACTAAGTCCGCCACTTCAACAGGCAAAAATGTCCGGTTGGAAGACGCTCATGTACCACTGTGGCTTGTATAGTTATTCTAGCGATCTATTGTGTGCACTCTGTTTACTGATGCGCACATGGGAGAGGAACTCTCTCCTTTTTTGGGTTTGTTTTGATTCGCACCGACTGACGATCACTAAAGTTTTTCTCGTCGTCTCCAACGGACATTTTTGCCTGTTGAAGTGGCGGACTTAGTCCGTGCTTTAACCTACCCCGCAGTCGGGTGTTAGGCAAAAATGTCGTTGGTTCGAGTACCACCGTATACATGCCCTCTTCGCTCAATTTTCATAAAAAACATCTGTTACATTTCCAATCCTGCCGCACACTAGCGGAACTATCAAAACTTTCTCTTCATATCTTTCATTCTAGCCAAAAAACATTGTTGTTCACTCTTGGTGCCTCATGGTGATGAGCGAACATCTCCTTCTACATCATAATCGTTACTCCTCGCACGGAGAATATATAACATAACAATTAATGTATAAAAACCTTGCTGCTGTAACAAAGCACTATGTGGCAAATGCGGTGAGCAACATGTGGAGGGTCTCTGCAGCACGGACCCCAAGTGTATATGCTGTGGGGAAGCTCCGCATGATCTCTCTGCATGCCCGAAGTATATAGAGCGGGAGAAACATCAAATTCGTACATTGTCTCATGCTGAAATACTTAAAAAGACCCCACCGGCCACTGTTCCACCATCCCAACCAGACAACAATATCTTTTCTTCCCTGCCGATAGATGATCATGGCTCAGACTTTGAGGAAGCTGGGATGTACTGTAGTTCAGATGGGAGCGAAAAAAAACCCTACAGCAAGACGTCAGCAAGCATCTCAAAACGCGCTGACTGTAGAGCAGGCTCTCCACCCTCCTCTGATCAATTAAAGAAGTGGTGGCAATACAAAAAAAAATCTCCTCCAGGTTTTAAACCACTGGCTGATGACTTTTCGCCACTCCCGGGAACATCAAAACCCCAGTTGTTCCGGTTGTTGGCCCAGAACGCCAACTACCAAGACATCTGGAATCTCGACCGTGTCAAGTCGAAGACTCCGAAACAAATGTCTCTTTCTGTGATTGTGGAATTCATCTAACACTAAAACGAGAAACCTCATCAACATGATCCTTACATTTGTAAAAACTCTTCTTAAGAAACTGTCGTCAAAATGGCCTCTTCTTGATTCGATCATATCTTTCGATGACTAATTTATCCAATGAGGTCGGAGATATGATAGAAGCACTACAATGGACAGTAGAAGTATTCTAAAAAAATTAGAAGTATTCTAAAAAAAATGGACGCTTTTAAGTTTTTAGTTAACAAATCGCATTGTGACATATTTGCTCGCTGTGAAACATGGCTCTCTTCTGATAAAGATTTATCTTTCCACGATTTAAACATTATTCGGCAGAATCGAGGGGACTCAGAGGGGTGCTGTTGGGGATTAATAAGCTCCACTCCTTTTATAGAATTGATCTTCCCTCGATGACAGGCCCTGAAGTAGTTGCATGGCAAGTGACTATTCGAGGCAAACGTTTTAGTATAGCCAGCATATACCTCCCTCCGAATACGACAATATCCCGCAGGGACCTTTCGACTATTGGCCTTGCAATGCTGTTGATCTTAGGAGATTTTAATTCTCACGGTACAGCCTGGAGGTCACCGTACAACGACAACCGTTGTGCATTAGTACTAGACCTCACTACTACAACTTGACTATTTTGAATACTGTGGAAGTAACACGCGTGGTTCCACCTCCAACCCTGAAAGCAAATAAGACCTCTTAAACTGTTCGAATTCACTATCATTGGATTGCACGTGGAAAGTGATTCAAGATCCCCATGGTAGTTATCACCTGCCTATCAAAATTTCAATCACCAATGGCACGTGTCAATCTCGCTCGATCGACATTGCGTACGACCTCACGAAGTCCATCGACTAGGGTAAATACGCGTCGGATTACAACTCTTATCGTCCAATTGCGATGTTGTCGTGTATACGGAAGCAGTTAGAGAAGATGATTTTCCATCAGCTCGACAAATGGATTGAATCTAATGGCTTTCCATCTTATACACAATTTGGTTTCCGCAGAGGCAAAGGAACGAGTGATTGTCTTGCGATGCTTTCAACAGAAATACAGCTGGCCTATGCCCAAACGAGCAAATGGGTTCAGTTTTCATGGACATTAAGGGGGATTTTGATTCAGTTTGTTTAGACGTCCTTTCAGACAAACTCCACGAGTGTGGTGTTTCACCATTATTAAACAACTATTTGTACAATTTGTTGTCTTAGAAACATGAGCTTTTTCCATGGGCCTTCGACAACTTCACGAATAAGCTACAAGGGTCTCCTCCAGGGCTCTTGTTTAAGCCCCCTTGTTCATAATTTTTATGTCAGAGACATCGATAGCTGCGTCATGGAAAATTGCACGCTAAGACAGCTTGCGGCTGAAGCCGTTGTTTCAATTGTAGGACCAGGGGCGATCAACCTGTAGGGACCGTTGCAGGATACCCTAGACAATTTGTCTACCTGGGCTGTAAAGCTGGGTATCGGATTCTCCCCGGAGAAAACTGAGTTAGTTGTTTTCTCTATGAAGCATGATCCAGCACAGATGCTGCTTCAACTCATAGGTAAAATAATAACTTAAAGTTTGTCTTGCACCTGGAGAAAGCACATTAAGTATCTGCACCAGAAATGCCAACAGCGAATAAACTTCATGCGTACTATCACCGGAACATGGTGGGGAGCCCACCCGGAAGATCTGATAAAGCTGTATCGTACAACGATTCTGTCGGTTCTCGAGTACGGTAGTTTCTGTTTTCAATCCGCCGCAAAAACTCATATTCTGAAGCTGAAGCGAATCCAGTATCGTTGTCTTCGTATCGCGCTAAGCTGCATGAACTCAACTCTCTAGTTCTACTGTAGTTTTTGATCTGACAGGCGTCAACAGGCCTTGATCAGCTGGCAACAAAAATGGGATGCAGGGGATTTGAAAAGATGGTTACATCCTATTCTCACACAGGTATCGAAAAAATCGTGGTTCAGATGGTTGAATATTAACCGGGATTTTATCAAGGTAATGTGTCGTCTAATGTCAAATCACTACTCGTTCGGCTCTTATTTCTATCGGATAGGGCTCTCAGACACCAATCAATGCAACTGCGGTGCAGGTTATCAGGACATCAACCACGTTGTCTGGTATTGCCTCGATTTCGAAATTGCCTGATCTGATCTTTGCGCATCACTACGAGCCCAAGGGAAACCAGAGAAGGAAGATATCAGAGACGTGCTGGGTAAGCTGGACTTGGACTATATGGGGCTAATTTACAAGTTCGTGAAACAAATAGATGTATTCGTTTTATCATCTCTTAGCTGTCGTTTCAACATATCCACCTCGTCCCCTCCCCCGTAATACCGCTTCTGTTGTATCGTTACAGCTTAACGCAACGCAACATCTACGCCAGACCAACAGCAAAAATATCGCATCGCCAATCTGCTGTTGAAAGCTAACGTTAAGATTCCTACTTCCCCATTCCTACCCGAATCATTGTAATCCCTAACCTCGACCAAACCGCGAGTTTTTCGGCTTTCCAAAATTAACCATGGGAACGTTCATTAATTACCCCCCTTTTCACACTTTTTGTATGGGACTTCACATTTTTTGTAAGAATTTTCACGTTTTCCCAAACCTTAATGGACCTTCCCTAGTAGTAAGTTATTGTCGTTGTAAAAATGAAAACGAACTCGGCTCCATTATGCCTACGGCACTTGAGCCTCACAAATAAACAAGTAAGATAAAATAATATTATTCCGTTTTCGTTTCAACAATAAGACGCCGCTCTCTCTCTTGCTTCATTTTCTGTCTCCTACTATCCTCTATGTAATGTATCTAACACGTCATGAATCTCTCGTTCCTTTTTAAATCCTTCCCAAGAATTTCCTTCACTCTGACTATCCCCTATTTTCAACATCCTCTTACTATCCGGTATCTTAAGCAGGATTCATTTGACCCCTGTGGTTATTATTCTGTGATACCAAATCTATACTTCTACCCTGGTACTGTATGGACAGTGATTTCCATCGCTGGAGACTTGGCCCTATGACCCCCTACTGTGCTTGAAAATGAGAATGAACAACCACATTTATTTTTTCACTCAAATGATTAATTTATTGTTGAAACAAAAGATTTTTTCACCCTGAAAAAACACTCTGTTTTGAATCAACAAAATGATTTGTTGATTTCAATACGAGGTTTCTATTTGTTTCAATTCATAAACAAGTTCCAAATCAATTCTAAATTTAATTCAAATCAAACCTATAAATTTAATTAAAGTTACCACCGCTGTGTGATTTTAACTTAAATAATATTTGATTCATAACAATCACATTTATTTTTAAACTCAAATGATTAATTTATTGCTTGAACAAAATATTTCTTCACCCTAAAATATCACTCTGCTTAGAATCAACAAAATGATTTGTTGTTTTTCAATACAAGGTTTCTATTTGTTTCAGTTCATAAAAAAGTTCCAAATCAATTCAAAATTTCATTCAAATCAAACCAATAAAATTATTCAAAGTAATAACCGCTGTGACATATGCATTCGACGTGTAATGCCCATGCTTTTCAATTACTTCTATTACTTCAATGTACTTCTAGCAGACCACACCAGTGGGAACATGCTGAGAAGGTACATCCCATCCGGCATCGAACCTTCAGTTCAATGCCTGGCATTTATGGCGACAAATTGAAGTGTCGCATTACTGATGCATTGAACCAGGCTGTTACCAAGTGTACAGTCATGGATTTTCAAGGGACTCTATCGTTCCCTCTTTGGCATGGATAAGGATCGCTGATTGGTGCTTCAAGTGTCTCCAGTTAAAAGACTTGTAACAATTTATTGAAGTAAAATCGACATTCTTGAACCAACCAAGAAACGTAGTACATCGTTTCGATTAAGTGAATATCACGGTAAATACAGGGTGGCCACAGACTCGGGAAAATCGGGAAATGCGGGAAAAATGCGGGAATCCAAAATCATCGGGAAATATGCGGGAAAAAGTCGGGAATTTCAAATTCAATCGGGAGTTTTTGTCATATGGCCGGAGCTATGCTCATAACTTTTTCAAATTATAGAGCTGAGTTGAGTTTTTGTCATCTACTCGGTCCACGGGTCTCATTATCGAATTGAAACAGTGTTTTCCTGTAAATCCAGCATTGGTGGCCCGGCTGTCAACTGGCAGGCTTTCAAAGAATTTACTTGGGAAATCAGGAATCGCCAAACGAGTCCTGGCTGTGAAGTCCTCAATATCGTTAACTGCGGCTAGCACGTCGTACACAATTCCTTCAAACAACAAAGATTGGCATGTGGATAATTTTCTGCTGGTTTTGTCCAGCTTGTTAAAAAAGTACCGCCCTCTGACAGGGGAGGTTTTGCACTAGACTTGCTTTTGTTTTACTTGACTGGAACCCCGAAGTCTAATATTATAGAAATGCAATTCCAACACTAATCTCAATATCAACAGAAAATTAAAATCAAAATTTGATTTCACTTCACAATTGTCAAATTTGAAATCAAGTTTGTTTCCATCTTGCTGTAATCTTGCGTTCTTTTTTTTATGGAAAGGGTAGTTGTTTTCATCGTCCTGACAGAAGATCGACTGGAATACTCATTTTGCTACCAAAAGGAAAAAAACGCACAGCAAATTGACCGTTTTCATTGCACAGCTAGTAGGATCAGTTTTAATTTTAATGTCACAAGAATACATTTTTGCTATTATTCGTTAAACGACAACAACCTGAATAATCAGTTTTCTATTTGATCTCAGACTCTATTCGGGAATCCTAGAGAGAGGGAGAGGGAGAGGGAGAGGGAGAGGGAGAGAGAGAACCAAAATAAATAGTTTGACGTAGCACTTTGCGAGCTTTTGTGTAGCGTGCGCAAGGAGTGCAGTGGTATTAGTGTCATGAGCGAATTTTGCTCATTTCACTAATATTGTTGTGGCTACTGCACCAGACCTTATATAGACGTCATTGGGGAAGCGGTACCTATCTTGAGCTCAATAAGCAGACCTCCAGTAGATATCGGTAAATATGCACTGAATACGGAACACTGAGTACACAAGTTATTCACAATTTATTCGTCCACTTAGCGGTAAACGTTTAGCAACACACAAAACATTCGATTCTGATAATTTTCTTCCAATTTAATATGGAAAAGTTGCCAGCAGTGCAACATCCAGCGATTACGTCAATTGTTAACACGGTTCAGAATAGGTGCAGGCATATTTAAATTATTGTGAAAATTAATTCCATAGTTTTCTAGTATTTTATCACGTATTCGTAGATTCTCGTGAGGCTAGTGTAATAAGTGAAGTGTGATTTTTATGGTTTGTGCAATTAAGCATCGAAAATGTGTGAGGATATAGTGCAATTAAAGTCTGGCTCGAGTATATTCCCTAGTACGGTTAGATCAAAACGACGAATTTGTAGTGCAAAGGTAAGAAATTGTGTTGAAAATCTGACTGCTCATTATTTTTACGAAATTTAAGTCTCCGAAACGTTTTTGTAGCTTTTAATTATATTCAAGACCTAATTTTATTTGCCAGGATTATAAATTTTTGGTTACTGCGTCCGTTTATTGGAGAAATTAAACATATTTTTACGTTTGAAGTTGGATGGCTGCAGAATGTGATGGATAAATGTACTATTGAGAGAATAGGTTCCGCTTCCCTATAACTTTTCAAACCGAAGGTGAAGTAGAAGCGCCTAATTATGCGCATTTTGCCAAGATTTTGCAGTTAATTGCAAGATTGTCAAACTTTATATTTTATCCCATACACAAGAGGACAACATCTATTCACATGTTGAACAAAATTTAAAGAATATTCAACTAAACATTAGATTGGAATGTTTTAAAATGCGCAAAATTAGGGCGTTAGGTGAGCAGAATATGGTCACTTTACGGTTTAACTCTGTAGTCTGATCAAGGCATAGGTTGCAAATGTAAGCAAACAAGCTCGCTTTTTGCGAGGATTTTTGTGCTAAATTGGTACTACTTGCATTCTTAATACACCCGTAATTAGCAAACAATTTAGGAAATTTTATTCAAAGAAAACAAATTTATATGCGTTCTATCTGCTATTCCTCAACATTTTGAAAATAGTTCAGCTACACTGGTGCATCTTCGTTTTGAAATTTGAAGTATCTGAGTAGTATAAAACCAAAACAGTGTTTAATTGAATAACATTAAAATTGTTGTTCAAATTCGAGAAGACCCATTATATTGCATTATTTTATTTTCGTGATTATTGCAGCTGCATAAAACAACATTCGTTTATGATGTAAGAAGTTACTCCACGCACGGAGAATACATAATATAACAATTAATGTATGTGAAAAACATTCGTTTAGTTTTGTTCACATGTAATTAAATGCTGGAAATTATTATACTTACTTTTGGAAAACTTTCGAATGTCATTTATGATACTACTAAATAACAAAGAACCAAAGGACTGCTTATAACTGCTAATAATTTACAAAAATCCCTTGTAAAATTCACACCATGTGCAGGTGAGGTAGCTCATCGAATCTTTCGGTCTGCATCTAAGCATCTTGCTATGAGGCCAGGTGGGTCTCCACCGATAGGGCTTTGTGCACAAATTACGTAACGCATGAAGGGGAGGGAGGGGGGTTGAGCAAACGTTACTTATTGTGACATATGGGGGAGGGGGGGGGGGGTTTAAAATCGTTACGTAACAAAAAAACCAATTTGAAATAAAAAATCACAAGTGAATAACCAATTTCCATTATTAAAATTTCCTGTGTGCCAACAAAGTAGCAAGTAGAAAAGGGTTAATTTATACTAGTTAAGAACTATGTTTAAAAATTCTGGAAAAACCTCACGTTCAAAACGTCAAATGAAAGCTTGGAATCCATATATTGAAGGAAAATTATCGAAAGTGAGCAAAAATTTTGTTTTTGTATTATTAATTACGTTAGCCATAACTGAAACACTGAACCAATTATCGCCATGGTTTTAAATTTTGGTTCCTTTGATGGCCAATCAAATGTGTTTCTTATGGGAGTGGCGATAATAAAAACACATTTATGGCCAAGTGGTGCAAGAAATATGAAATTTCAAGAAAAATGGATTAAGTCTATCTATTGATTTCCGATCAAATTCTAAAGCTTCGATTAATGGAGACTCACAATTTAAATGTGATCTACTAAACGAAAGGTATCGTATGACGATTTGAATCAAAAATTGGTGCTATTTTCCATAAATCGTATATCAACACGCTGAGAAATATATTGTTCTGTATATATTCAACATGGATTACCTATAATTTTTATTTATTCAAACAATACCGATTTTATTTTTGAACCAACAACAATTGCGCTGCAAAGGAGGCTTTTATTGAAAACACTTTTATTGTGTTCAATCATGCACTAATATTATGCATTGCATAACATAATATTGCAATCTTTTAACTAGATTTAGTTTATATGAATAAAACTTTGTACTCTTTTGTTTTCTCAAAGTTCTCTTGTTTAAATAATTTAAAGACATTTTAGTAAAGTTGTTGAACTAATATTTTTAACAGTTTTAAGAACATCAAGTAACCTGAATAATTGCAGTACAATGAGTGCAATGTGTTTCGTAATCTTTATAATAGCTTAAAGTTACTTAAATGAAATTAATTGACTAATGTTTGCAATCTTTACTAATTTCAAGTTACTCAAATGAGAATTAAACATAAAAATAAGAACAATAACAGGTTTTGTGATGATTTTGTCACAATTGAGAAATGGGGGGGGGGGTCCGTGAGCGTTACGTAATTAAAGGGGGGAGACTAGTCACGTGCTACTTATTGTTACATAGGGGAGGGAGGGGGTCCAAAATCTCGTTTTTTGCGTTACGTAATTTGTGCACAAAGCCTAGCTTGTCGATCTGCCAAATGTGGAACACGTCTGCATTGAGTTATCTCAAATTATAATATTCCGCCCACTATTTCACAAAACATTGCGATTGGTAGCGCAGATCGGAGTTAATTAAATCATTGGGTATAGGACTCCCTGTTTGGTATTAAACCGACTATCATGGGCATAAAGTTTCCAGAAGGCACGAAATGCATCTACGACGGACTGTTATGTTTACCAAATACCTCAATCGCAATTTAAAATAGATTAGCATAGATTGTTCTTAAGAAGCTTCAACTTGTTTGCAACAGATATTAGTAACAGAAGTGAAGTAGATTGTAGGATACAATAGTAAAAAATGAAACTTTACGTAAAAAAAGTTTTGTGCAAGCATCGGCTGAAAGGTCATGTTGATGCTTTATATTTTTGGTTATCTATAATAAGGCGGTACGACCAATCGAGTGAGCACAGAAAAAAAACAACAATGCTTTAATAAAACTAGCTTTGTTGATAAAACTAGGCTCCAATAGCATCTTTATTATTGGTTTAACTCGGTTTAAATTGGATTTCCAGCATTATAAAAAATCACCTTGTTTTTCCAATGAAAATCCACCATCACACTTTGTGAGTGGCCCCAATAGCATCCTTACTGTTGGTTTAAATTGGTTCAAATCAGAAATCGGTACTAACATTTAAATAGTTTACTAAACGAAGCGTGAATTCTGATTATAGTTTACCAAAATGAACCCTACTGCCATTCATTCTTGTTATCCAACATCTTAGTGATTTATCGTGGAAGCGAAAAGGTGATCTCGGCTTCCAAAAAGTGAGTATCACGTCAACACATTCCTTCCCTTTTCTGATTTGACCTGCATCCGGACGATCCCGATGCCAGTATTGCCTAAACTAAGATTATCACACAAACTTGAGTGATCTCAGTTGCGAATCAAAACAAACCCAAAAAAGGAGAGAGTTCCTCTCCCATGTGCGCATCAAAAAAACAGAGTGCACACAATATATCGCTAGAATAACTATCACAAGCCATCAGTGGTACATGAGCGCTTTCCATACATCATCTTTTGTCTGTTGAGATGGCGGCCTTGTCCGTTCCCCTCAGTGGGATGTTAGGCAAAGGATGCCGTCCATGGTTCGAGTACCACTAGACACATGCCCTTTCGCTCAACTTTTCAAACATCTGTTTGATTTCCTACCTGCCTGATTTCCTACACTGACGGAACTTTCAAAACTCTCTCTTTATATCTATCATTCTAGCTAAAAAACATTAATGTGCACTCTTGGCCTCATGGTGATGAGCGAACATCTCCTTCTACATTAAGATTATCTGGTTTTACTCATTGAGGATGTATGCTAGTCCTAAGCATGATTAGCTTGCTCTCTTGACTTCTCTCACGCTTATGAAATGACTGGTCTGAAAATCGGATACGAGTCGTCTCTTATCGCCGGATAATAACGTAGCATGTACTCCATTAAGGTTGAAGGATTCATCATCAATTTTCAGTCATCATCAAAAATTAGAAAGCAGTTTTTTCGTTCAAAATCAAAACATAGCTCGTGAAAATGTATTCACTGTATTTTGCTCGCCATGCGGACCACAGTGAATACATTTTTATTTCCAGAAATTTAATAACAAACGAAAAAACTGCTTTAGATTGTTTGATGATGACGGAAAAAATGATGATGAATCCTTCAACCTTAAAAGCTCTTGGATACGGAAACAATATTTCAAAATACTAAACCAAACTGTTAGATATTATTAACATATATCTCGATAATACAAAACTACAATACTGCAAAACGATTGATCAGTATTGCCCATATCATGAATAGTTCAAATAGATATTTTTCGTCGATACACTTTCATACTATCAACTATGTTTCTTAATCAAGCATTATTTAGCTTCTAAAAGCTATAGCATTGGTTTGAATTTACAGTTTTTTTTATCAAGAACTAAGAATTTAACTGAGCATAGCTTTTCATCTTTCTCATAGCGGGGAAACAAGCAATCAATGCTTATCTAATAGTTCACATTACAGGATAAGAGTTTTTTTTAGATACGTTATGTTAGATATGTTGGGTTATTGGTTAAAGGGTTTTTTCAACCATTTCCCAAAAAATCTCATGGATGCCCACTTTTTGCGCTTTTTTGCTGTTTTTTTTGTGAGGAAACTTCGCGTTCTTGACTTTTTCATTGAGGCCAAGGGGCAATTTATTTTATTTATTTATTTGTCAACATCTTCAGCTAAGCTGTACAGACTAATAAAAAATACTATCTAACAAGGGTCTTAAACTTATTTCTCGTCACATTATAATCAAAATGATGGCTTACTTCATTAAATCTTCGGAGGCATCTTTGCAGTGGATGATTTTCACCGAAGACTGTTCGGTGCCTCGGAATCCACAAAAGCTGTCGTTGTCGGGACCTGCGAGCAGGAACATAAAAGTTTATTTGTTGCAAGAGATGTGTGCAATCCAAGCGGTTGCTCAGTACATCGAATGCAAACAATCTCTGCAAGTAAATCCTCCGCTGGTGAAGAGGCTCCAGGGTTATGAGTTGACATCGGTGTTCATATGGCGGTAGTCGGAGAGGGTCGTTCCACGGCAGGTTGCGCAAGGCAAATCTAATGAAGCAACGCTGAACTCTTTCTAGACGGTCAGCGTGTACAGCATGATAGGGAGCCCATACTTGAACTCCGTATTCAAGAATACTGCGCACCAAAGAACAGTACAGGACTTTCAGTGCGTGAATATCGCGGAAAACGGAACAGTTTCGACGAATAAAACCAAGGACGGCAAAAGCTTTAGCGGAAGTTATGGAAATATGGCCGTTGAAATTCAGCTTACTATCCATTGTTACACCTAAGTCTTTAATCGAATTGACTCGTTCAAGTTCTTCTGAATGTAGCAAATACTGGAAAGTTATATGCGAACGGCTTCGGTTGAAACTTATGATCTTGCATTTTATTGCATTCATCTCCATTCCATTGAACAGGCACCAGTTTGAAACAGTCTCAAGGTCTTGCTGTAGAGCAGCGCAATCAGCCATACTCCTGATGGTTCTGAAGACTTTTAGATCGTCGGCGTACATTAGTCGGTGCGATTGTAGGCGGTGGCATAAATCGTTAACGAAGAGAATAAAAATTAACGGACCCAAATGGCTGCCTTGCGGTACACCGGACGGCATCTCGTAGCTGCGGGAGTATACAGATCCAAGCTTGATGTAGGCAAATCTACCGTAAAGATAGGATCGTAACCAGATCATCAGCCATCCAGGAAATCCTAATCGTTCCAGTTTTTTCAGCGTTAACTCATGCGGTACCTTGTCGAAGGCTTTAGAAAAATCGATGTATATACTGTCGACCTGGCATCGGTCTTCAAGACTACTGTTGAGAGTGCTGACGTATGACATGAGATTAGTGATGGTTGATCGATTTTTTACAAAACCGTGCTGAAATTCGGAAATTACAGACTGAGAAGCTCTATACATTTTGTCGTGAATAAGCGATTCCAAGATCTTTGAGATACAGCACAGAATTGAAATAGGACGATAATTTTCGACCCGGTGTTTGCTACCAGATTTGTGTATAGGCGTCACCGCAGCCAGTTTCCATGCGTCAGGAAAAACTCCTTCTGACAGAGAAAGGTTGAATAAATAACTAACGGGTTCTGCAAGTACGTTGGCACATTGTTTGACAAACACAGGAGGCAGCTTGTCCGGGCCAGGCCCCTTCGACGAGTCTATAGAGCTCAGAGCGTGTTCAACGTCGGCTGCTGATAATGTAGGCATTGAGAAATTAATCGTGTAAGATGGCAAGCTTTCCACCAGATTCTGGGAAACTGGTGGGGAACCCGAAGTATAAACGCTTTGGAAAAAGTCAGCAAATAACTTTGCAGACTCAGTAGTATCGTGAGAAGTAGCACCACCTAATGAGATTTCAGCGGGTATTGAATTGGACGCTCTCTTACTTTTAATGAAGTTCCAGAAAGATGATGGATTGGCCTTCATCTCATCCTGAATTCTAAAAACATACTCACGGAACGAAGAAGCTACATGAGCGTTGTATTCAGTCTCTAGCCTTTGTAGAAGAATCCGGTTTGATGACGTTCTGTGCCGAAAAAATCGACGACGAGCTTTCCGAAGAATATTCCGGCGATGTCTTAAGTCAGCATTCCACCATACTTGTCTGTAAGACCGGCGGATAAGAGCTCTGCGTACAGGAGTGTGTCGGCTTATAGAATCGAAAATCTCGGTGTAAAAACAGAGACCGCTAAATTGACGTTGGCTCCGTTGAATAGATGTTCCCAATTTTTCGAGCTCAAATCCTCACACACAGCACTGTAATCGCAACGGTTAAAATCGTAGTCCTGTTCATTGGCTATCGATGGCTGGGGATCCTCAAATCGACGTATGTCTAATCGTAGTACGAATGGATTATGATGGCGATCAGGTTTTAAAATGGTTGATGGGGCTTCAATCACTTCCACGCTGCTATAATTATTCACGAAGGCCAAATCAAGCAATCTTTCGTTGACGTTACGGATGTCACAAATTTGCTGAAGTCCGCTGGCCACCATGCTCTCAGTTAGCGCAAGTTCCTGCTCAGAAGAAGCGTTTGTTGGCAAGTAACCACCGATATCTACGTCGAAAGACCACGATAAATGTGGAAGGTTATAGTCGCCAACAATCACAACAGTGTCACTCACAGTGGCAGCATTCAAAATCTGCACGGCAGCTTCGGAATGCCGGATGTAGCGTTCGGGTTCGCTGTTAGGTCTCAGATATATACCACACACGAAGATTGATCGATCTGCAAGAGACACTTTCACAGCGACCTGCTCAAGTGAATCGCCTCCATTAAGTCGAACAGGAACACTTTGTAAACAGGCTTTTACTGCAATAAGAACCCCTCCACCACGTTGTAGTTGACTGGTAGCGGGGCTGCGGTCACAGCGGTAAATGTTGTAATTCGGAGCCAATTCGGAATTGCTCACGTCACAGCGCAGCCAGGTTTCTGTTAGAACAATAACGTCGTAATCACTAGATGCGGCGGCCAAGAAAAAGTTGTTGGTCTTCGTACGCATACCACCCACGTTTTGATAGTACACAAGGAATGACTTATGATGTACACCTGTTACTGGGACTTGCGAGCTACTCACAGTGCATATGTGCGGAGGTTGGCGATTGATAGCTGTTTGCCAGTTCGGTGTAGGAGATTGAACTTGTAACGTAGGCACGGAGCAGTTGGTAAGAGGGATTTCAGAAGTTACCTCATTGAGTCTGGAACCGCAGTCGGTGTCTCGTTTCCGGCAGGCGTGCCCAAGGTTGTTTGTGCTGGTCTCCAAAAAACTGCTTCTTGGCACCATCATCTTCAAACTCTCGAAAGCGTATTCCACATGGCCACGTTTCAGTAGACAAGGCAGCTGGTTTTAAGTCCGGAGACATCCCAATTTTGTACGACACAAAGGTTAGGGATCTAACATCCTTACCACGTGGAACAAGCTTGACCACCTTCAGGTCATCGGTTTTTAATTTTAGACGGACTAGTTCGCTGACCTTGGTTTCAGGAACTTCCGGCAGAATACCTGACAGGTATAACCAAAATTTGTCGGAATCTTGTTCAGATGGCCGACAGGCTACCATACTTGGGTCCGCCGTGCTTGTTCCGATTCCACATAGTGTTTTGGTAGGGCGTTGAGAAACAATGTCATCATCGCCGTCGTTGACGCGACGCCTTTTTAATCTAGAAGCTGGTGCCGATGGAGTACGACGAGGTGGTGCTGGAGTAGACGGAACAGATTCGAACAAGGATTTGAAGTTCGATCGAATTTCCGTTTTGATGTCCACCAGAATGCTGTCGCGAATCTCAGCTTTTATTGCATCGATGACGGATTCGTTGACTTTATTGACGGATACCAAAGCGTTGGAGAATCGTGCTTTCGCAATTAAATTTTTGCAGGCAGTGCACAGCCACACTAAATGCATATTAGCTACGATACCAGCATGTGCATCTTTTGCGATTCCAGAACATCGTAAACACACAGTTGATGAGCAAAATCCTCCACATTTTACTGACTCGGTTTCGATCGAGTTTGCACATTTTTCACACACCGCAGTCATTACGTTGATTTCGGCTGCACTGGATGGATAGTTAGTCTAGTGGCAGACAGGTGGCGAACGCTACTTATCTAACGATGACAGCTGATAGTCGATGCGATGATACGACGTAGGTATTGGTGAGGTGAATGCTTTTGTATGCAGGGCTTCGGATGCGTGGGAAAATGAAAACACAGCAGCAGAAGTAGGTTTTATTTCTCGCAATAGGTGCTACAATGGTTTCCAAATTTAAATCGTCGATAGCTAGTTGACGGCAGGAAATCTCTGTGTGGCAAATGTTTGTTGAAACAGCGGGCAGGAGGTGGAGGAGGCTATGATATCTACGCTGATCTAGACGGCTTGTTTGACGGAGTGATGAGGCGATGGAGGAAGGTGGCTTGTGGCGGTGGTTGTTGCAGGTTTTGATTGGACGAAGCGGTGGACTTGGAGGGACGATAATATTGGTCCTACCTTGCGGATGGGCGATATTCCGGTGTGAACTGTATGAGCGGTGGTTTAAACGTACGTAGGCGTTGATTTCTAGGATTTAAACAAACGATAACATCCAGAAAATGTGATAATTTTCAGCACAATTTGACCAAAAATAAAAATAAGTAATACAAAATTTAAACAAGCATTAAATAAAATCAAAACTCAGGGGAGCCCCTGCCCCCCCTTGGCTACGCCTATGCTTGTATCTATTAATAACTCGACTGGTGACTGGAGTTATTAGTACGAGACACTGAAGAAGTATCTGTGACACAACACTTATTGTTCTTACAAAACGAAAAAAGGGGGTTTAAATTTACCTTTTTAGTCGACCGGTTTCGGGCTAGATGTTGCCCATCTACAGGACGATGTCCGACTGGTTACGAAGTACAATACTACAACAAATATTCATATTGTGTTGCAATACATGTCGAGTGGAGTAAAACAATATTCTACTGGGATTCCAGTTTTGTCAGATGAAACAGTGAGGATATTATCGGAGCGTCGTCTTCATTCATCAAAGGGTGACTGGAAGTGGCGATGTACATTGATTCCCACGCGTTCAATTGTGAGGTTTTCCTTACATTTTTTACTAATTAGGTGTTTTCCCAATCCACGCAGTGAGTAAGGTTTACAGCGTGTGCTGCCACACTCGAATCATTAACTCGCCGATTCTCCACAGCATTTTTATGTTCTCTTAGGCGAACTTTTAATTTGCGACGAGTTTGGCCGATGTAAACAGCGTTAAGTTTTTGCAGGGAATTTGGTTAATTCTCGACTTTTCAAATGATGCCGGTTTATCTTTGACGTTGCAAAGAATATCTTTTAAAGTGTTGTTACTCTTGTAGACCGTTTGAAATCCATGTTTTCTTAGTGTTGATTGAACAGTGTTGGTCAGTGTAGGATAAAACGGAAGACTGATCTTTTGAAGTTCTTCTTTCTCCGGTTTCAGGGTTGTGGCATTTTGTCTGTGCTTCTTCCTTTCGTGTTTACGGAGGATTTTATTTATGAACTCTGTATCATATCCATTCACTTCCGCAGCTTGGTGAATGTTTTTCGTTCGGTTACAAAATCTGCTCTTTCCATGGGGATATTGAAGAGACGGTGCACCAGTGAGTGGAAAGCTGCTTGTTTTTGGGCACCGAAATGGTTTGAATCGGATGTGAGGTATCGGTCTGTAGAAGTTGGTTTCCGGTAGATCCCGAATTTTAATTTGTTGTCGATGTTTCTGCTGATCATCAGATCAAGGAAAGGAAGTTTTCCATCAGTTTCTTTCTCTAATGTAAACTTTATTGTTCTAAAAAGTAACACTGATATCAATAAACGTGTTTGTAATTGTGATGACCAAACACAACACATGTCAAAAAAATCGATGAAATTTTGAACAAAATATCAATGATCGTTTCCTCACCTGATGGCATTTCGGAAAACATCGTATTATTAATCCTAGAGGGTTTGAGCTGTTTAGTGGAATACCTGTAACTATAAATCGTGTCGTATTATTGTTTTCATAGAAAATTATATTTGAGGGCTGGTGTGCTGATCTCTTAGAAGGGTACAGCCTACCTTAGCGTCTATTCTCCATGTTAGGATCGGCTTAAAACAGTGACTGTTTTCCATGTTGCAAGCCGCTGATCATTATCTTCATACCACACTTGGACTCTAACTGGGCATCACGATCCTCCTGGAATTGGGAAAGACTCAGCAAGCCGCTTTAAAAACTTCAAAGGACAGCACAATGTGTTTGTACGCAAAGGTGACGTTGGACTACGTAGCAATGAATGTTTTTATAATTTTTGATAAACCTGTATTAGAAACGATGCAACATTGATCGATTGGAACAAGCAATTATCTGTCGAAGCCTTGCCAAAATCTTTGGGGCACTAACGGTTGACGTAAACCACGTTAAACCGTTTGATGCATTATCTGGTTCAACATGTTAGATTATGCCTTGTTCAGACTATAGAGTTATAACATGTTATAAGCTTATCTTGATGACGAATTTCTTGTGGAATTATTTGACAACCGTTATAATATGTTATAACTCTGTATTTAGAACAAGGCATTAGTTTCGTCAGTTTCGTAGAGCAACATTCGATCGGCATAAACAAATAAGTATGTTAAAAAATTCTATAATGTGCCAATTAGAAATCATTTAGCGTCACTAGAAAGGGATGTTTGATTTTAATCTTGGTACAATGAAAGGGCTGGCAATGATGATTGTGTTGATATGATCGACCAGCTGGAGGCAATTATTCTAATCGCGTTGTAGGTGGTTGATGGTCTGTTTGAGAATACAAAGTCAAATATTAATGATAGGGTAACGGGATGTAATGTTAGCCTAGCTCCTTCATTCGGCCTATGTACCAAATGTGTCATTAGTTTACTGCCGTTCTACGCATAACTGTCCCATGTTCTATGGGTTTCCCTATATACATGGGACAGTTATGCTTATAACGGCAGTTTAGCGATAATCAACAAAATCATGTTGCTATTAGGATGAGCGATGTAATCCGAAGCAATTGAGACAATAATAATCAATTTATAGTTTACATTAATTGTTATGTTATATATTCTCCGTGCCAGGAGTAACGATTATGATGTAGAAGGAGATGTTCGTCATCACCATGAGCATGAAAGATTGAACAGAACGTTTTTAGAGATATGCAGAGCAAGTTTTGAGCACTACAGCAGGTGGATGTATTGATGAAGAATTGAGCGAAAAGGCATGTATAACATGATACTTGCCCAACATTTTTGCTCCCACTGCGGGGATGTTAGGCAAAAATCCAAGGACCAAGGACATTTTTGCCTGTTGAAGTGGCGGACTTAGTCCGTGCTCCTTCAACCTACCCCGCAGTGGGATGGATGGCAAAAATGTCCTTGGTTCGAGTACCACTGTATACATGCCCTTTTCGCTCAATTTTCCTAAAAACATCTGTTACATTTCCAATCCTGCCGCACACTAGCGGAACTATCAAAACTTTCTCTTCATATCTTTCATTCTAGCCAAAAAACATTGTTGTTCACTCTTGGTGCCTCATGGTGATGAGCGAACATCTCCTTCTACATCAATTTATAGTTGTTCACTTCCGCTTAATTTTCGATTTCTTGAACTTTTGGGGCATCGTGATTTCACTGGTTAAGCTGAAGAGATGATATACACGATCTTCAAGTGATCTAAATTAAAGCGACTGTGGGCACTTTATTTTGTCACTGTTTTCTTTTTCAACACAAATTGATTTTTTTTTCTTTAAGTAAAACTCCTTTTTTTTTGCAGGGCTTCAAATGGTGAGTTGACAACTTGGCAGGAGGGTGCGGCCGACCTCTGGTCCTCACAAGTTCCTACCTCACGCCTCCACGAGTCATATGATCACAAAAGACTGCCAGCTGAAACATGGAGACGCTGGTTGGCGTAGCCTGGGCAATGTTGTCAATCCGACAATAGCGAAGTGAGGGGGTGCGACCGGTACATCATATCATAATTTTCCATTCTCATATCTTTCAGGTCTTCCAGGTCGTCAGGTATTACAAAATAATTTAAAATTTAAAATTCTTTTTTTTTTCATGGCGGTCATACATTGCCTAAATTTTCTGGGTCATAATGGATGCGCAAGTTTGTCTACAATTGCAACAAAACAGCAGTCGGCACACATGTAATTTTCAATTCATATTACAATATACCCTCACTATATATTTTATCTTATAGGACATTGTTTATTCATAGCCTAATTCTGTATATTTCATTACATGTATTACGCCAGAAATGTAAATTTCTCTCAGGTACCATACAGTTTAGGAGAGGAGGTCTTGCGGTTATAGGATGATCATCTTCTGGTAGAAGCAGCAGTAAGAATGGGGATCAATTTTCAGCTGTATCTAGCACCGTCGGAGTGGCCTTCTCGAAAGTAGCAATGGATGTATATATAGATGTGTAGATACTAGTATGTGTTATTATATGATGCATGTTTTTACAAGCTCTAGCATATTTTCATTAATAGAAATGTTGACGACTCTCTCGACCACTCAACCTTTAATTCCTTCATTATATTTTCCATTAAATGGCGTAATATGACCTTAACATTTCAGTACACGATCATCAACTACTATTTGAGCGGTTCAGAGGAACACAGCTGTTCATCATTATTAATTGCATATCATAAATATAATATTATGGAAGAAGTAATAAAATAATCAATAAAATTTTAATTGCTTCAGTTTGGTGATCCGGCCGGTATAATTATTTTATTACATTATATCAAATAATAATCAAAATTAATAAATGCTCTTCATTCCAGAAGGTTATATATCTATATGTCATGATTAAATACGTAATAATATAATATTATGGTTTTATATACAATTGAATGCTTTATTGATATTTATACCTCAATGAATAACAAGATGACCTTCATATTCCAGAGATACAGTCACCCATCAGTGATACAAAGTGGTACGAAGCTGCATATTATTATTACTGCCTTAATATTATTATTTCAGCAGGTTAATTAATTTAGTTTAACATGGTTATCATAGGCTCGTGAACTCCAACTATTACATAATTTAACTAAATATCCTTACATAATTTTTGCTCTACTATATAATCATATATAACATATTATTATTACATTACATCTATATTTATATAAATATAATAAATACTGGGTTGGGAGGAGCACCAGGGTATCATTCAAGCTGAAACTGGACGATGGTTTGATTGACTGCCTGAGTCTAGGAGGGAACAAACAGTATCATTTCTTATCCTACCGATTTGAGTGTGGTGCTGCGAGTTCTACTCCAACAGTTTCAGGGAGAGTGACGCGCCCTTCTTAACAAGCCATCCTGTAGAAAGCTTAATGAGTATTGCGAATTGTGTTATTCGATTTGTTGGATCATATCGTTGGAAGGAGATTCTTAATTTCCTGTGGATTTCGTGTAAGTGTCTCTGCTTACGGGTCCACCCCTCCGTTTTTGGCCCTTCATACAGCGATAGTGCGAATTCAGATCGGTGGCCCAATTTGATCTTGCTGTTAAGTGGAGCTGCATCCAAGCCAAGGGTTAGAGGGGATGGTGGCTACCATACATACATACATACAAGTAAAACTCCTTTTTTTGCAGTATTCCATAAGTGAAACTTAAAAAGAATATAAAAAATAAGATAATAAAAAAATACAGTGTGTTTACTTTAATTTGAACCAAGTAAATGAGAGAAATTGAAAAAACGATGAGGTGGGCACTTTATTTTGCCTATCAGTGTATGATAGATGTCGCTAGGTCATGTCATTGTATGACCTTCTACTCTAATGAACCATTCATGGGAGAACCAAAGGTCCAGCCACTCAGAGTAGTGATAATATCACACTCGCTCCTCTTTCTATTTAATAGCCACGTCGAAGTGACGCCTGACATCAAGTAATTAAGGTACTCGACAGGAGGTGCAGTTTTCATTGGCGTGGCAATGGTTTTATTCTTGTTTATTCATTGATTGTCATTAACACGTACGTCCCCAACCCCTCTGAAATCGAAAAATTCAAATTTAAAATTAATGATACTCTATCGTTAGCCATCGGATTTTGATGCAAATTTTTGCAATAGATCACAAAATTATCCTAGTTTGTGAATCTGCCCTGGTAATTCCGAAAATATCCGTAGTTTTGGATTCCAAGGTGGGAGTACTGGGGTAAGTACCTGTCCAGGAATGGTGGACAACATATTTTTGGATGCGAAACATAGCATGCGGCATATCAAACTTCATGATTTTGCAAAACTAGGTCATCAGAAGACATTTTGAGGATTTCTGACCATACTGGCCTCTGAAAGAGGTCCTGCGGGATACGAGTTCCTCCGGAAAAGTGGCCATAACAAATCTTTTCCAAAACCTAGCTTGCGACATATCAAACATCATGATTTTGCAAAACTTTGTCTTGGGAGAACATTCTGAGGGTGTCTGGCCATACTGGCTACTTAAGGAGGCCCTGCGGGATCTCAGTTCCTCCAGGAAATTGGCCATATTCAAATCTTTACCAAAACCTGGCTTGCGACATATCAAACTTCATGATTTTGCAAAACTTTGTCTTCGAAGGACATTCTGAGAGTGTCTGACCATACTGGCCACTTAGGGAGGCCTTGCGGGATCATAGAGAGGTGTTACTTTGATATAGCAACTTGCAGCGTAAAAATCAAATAAAATTTACAGTGGCATCTAAAATAGCCTGGACACATTGATACGAACTACAGGGAATGACTCTCTCTATCTTTTAGGGATTTGCCGTATATCATAGTCATGCAGAATTGTAAATTAACGATTTTCTGATCACTTTTACGTTTCTTTTTTTTAAATCACTATTTATAAAATATATTTTTGAGCGTGTTAGTTGAAGGAATGTGATTCGGAACAAGGATAATTTCAAATTAGCACTTCATTTGTTTCATTTGAAAATAAAAATAAAACATAAAAAAAATTAAATTAAACTCTTTTCAAATAATACTAGTAAACGCGAGCAAATTTCTTTAAATTCCACTGGAGAAAGCTTATCTTCTGACAGAGAGGCCTATTTCGTCTGCGACTTACAGACTTCTTCAGTGTCAAGTGCTCGACTTAAGATTTTCTTTTTGAAGCATTTTTAACCGGTCCAAAACGCCCTACCTTAACCACCTACCCTAACCTATCCTTGTTCCTTCCCATGGAGTTCATGCGGTCTGAATATACTAGTTCGCCATTACCCCTCCTTCACCATCGGCCTTGGACTGACTTGCGCTCTTATTGCCCCATCAAATGCTGCAAAATGAAAAAAATAATGAAATTATATATAAATGATAGCATATAAGGTTGAAATTTTAACTAGAAATTCGAAGAAAAATTAGTATTCTCCATTTAATTCCAACTACCTTTGCTTATCTTCGACAGATACGCGTATTTCGTCTACAATGTGCAGACTTCTTCAGTGTCTCGTACTAATGACTCGACTTGAAATTTTAATTACTTAGCAGAAGCACCTAGGATAATATATGAATGTAAAATAATGTAAAATTTGGAATAAATAAACAGTTAAAAAAAAAGAGGAACTAGTTCAAGCTCTCAATGATGATATAGTAAACACGAAACTCGCACACAACTACAAGATTTATCGGTGCGATAGGAATGGCAACACCAGCTGTTTTTTACGTGGAAGTGGAGAACTAGGAATGGGCTGCTCGGTACGTCTGTTAGTCTTGAGGAATGTGAGCGTGTTTGAATTTAGAGTTCAGGGCTCGTAGCGAGTCACTTTTTAGTGACTTAGTCACTATTTTGATGCTAGTCACTAAAAAGTCACTATTGACATAAAAAGTCACTAAAGTCACTATTTTACTTAAAAATGGTCACTAAAGTCACTATTTTCGTTCCGTATGTTTGCGTTATTTATCTCCCACCCAACAGTGAACGTATCTGTATGAGCAGCATTCTGCTTGTGTTCTGAAGCTACTTGATCTTGCTTGCAATCGTGGCTGTGTTTTGGTTGTTGGTGATTACAACATTCCCCACTTGCGTTGGAAGCACGATGTAGAAATAAACTTTTTTTTGCCGATCAAAGCCTCGGTTGAGCAAGAGACAGCCCTGATAGAATTGAACGTAGGCTGTGGGCTTCATCAATTTAATGACTTGACGAACGTTAATGGGAGGCTTCTCGATATGGCATTTGTGAATGACGATAAGTGTGTCGACCTACTGGAGCCACCGTTGCCATTGTTGAGAATCGATCATCACTACAAGCCATTCGTATTAAAAATTGAAACCACTAGCGAGTGCGATGATATGAACGTTTCGGACCCTCTACACCTTGAATTCAACTATTGTGATTTCGCATCGCCAAATGAATTAATTTCTGCCTTTCGCTGGGATGAGTGTCTTGTTGGGTGTAATATGAAAGAGGCGGTTTCCGTCTTTTATCAACGGATTTTTTCAATTGTTCCTGATGTTGTCCTGATGAAGCAACGACGCCGATTTTTTGGGACAAGAAAACCTTGGTGGAACAGCGAGCTTCAGCATCTACGAAGTCGCCTACGAAAGGATAGAAAACGCTTTTTTCGGTCGAGATATGTACAGCGAAAAGGAGAGCTGCGTGACTTAGAGAGCGAATATAACTCTTTGCATGCGTGATGCTTAAGCAATTACATTCATCGCACAGAAAAAACATTAAAGAAGGATCCCAATCGTTTTGGATGTTAATGAGAAGCGGAAAGCAGAACAATGGAATTCCTCAGCGTTTTTTCTACAACGAAACAGCAGCCGAAACTCCACTTGACTCGGCGAATTTGGTCTCGTTCTTCTTTCGAAGTGTGCTTAGAAACAACCGATCACCTTCGTCTGACGCGTACCTGGACTGTTTGCCTCGTTACGACATCAACATGGTGCGTTTCAACTTTTCTTAGGGAGATGTGCTGAGAAAGCTGCAAGGGACAGATGACTCCAAAGGCGCTGGGCCAGATCGTGTCTCTCCGATCTTCATCAAGCACTGCGCTGATTCGCTAACCGTGCCCGCCCCGATTCTTTTTAATCGTTCGATTGTGAAAGGTATATTCTCAAGTGCTTGGAACACAGCTGCTATTACTCCGATTCACAAAGCTGTCAGTATACACAACGTCAAGAATTACCGTGCCATCTCGATCTTTAGTTGTATACCGAAGGTTTTTGAAAGTCTCATCTACGATTCGCTTTATCCTCACGTGGATTCGTAAAAAGCACTCAACCTCTACCAACCTGATGACTTTCGTTTCTTCGTTGGTCAATGCACTGGAAAAGCGACAACAAGTTGATGCCATCTATATCGATTTCACCAAATCATTTGATAGAGTGTCGCATTCTTTGAGGGCGGATTGAATAGAATGGGTCTACCCACTTGGTTGACTCAGTGGATATTCTCCTACCTAACGGAGCGTTGTGCCTACGTACGCATAAATGGAACGTGCTGGGATCCATTCGATATCACGTCTGGTGTGCCCCAAGGGAGTCCTCTTATTTTTGTGCTATTTGTCAACAATCTTTGTGAAACGATTAAATCGCCAAACATAATGTTCGCAGATGACCTAAAGTTCTACCGCGTGGTTCCCTCATTATTTGAATGCTGTTCTATCCAAGCTGGCATCGACGCATTGCTGGGTTAGTGCAAGCTAACCGGCGTGGCAGTCAACGCCTGTAAATGTAACGACATCACATTTTGTCGAAAAAGGAATGCAGCCGTCTTCGATTATAGAATGGAGGCAACCAGTATCGCTGGTGTGATCACAGTAAAGGATCTCGGTGTACTACCTGACAGCAAGCTAAACTTCTCACAACAAATAGCAGCAATGACCACTAAAGCGTACGCGGTACTTGGATTCGTCAAATGAAATACGAAGCAGTTTGAAGACGTTTATTGCTTGAAGTCGCTCTACTATGCGCTGGTACGTAGTATATTAGAATATGGTGTTCTTCTGTGGGCGCCATACCATTTCGTTCATATTCAACGAACCGCAATTTTCTTCGGTTTGCGCTCCGCCGGCTGCCTTGATATGACCTGTACCATTACCCCCCATGAACAGCGATGTGCTTTGGTACACCTACTGGCGTTGGCTGATAGAAGGGTGTAGAAGAAGATGTTCGCTCTTCACCATGAGGCACCAAGAGTGGACAGTAATGTTTTTGATAGAATGAAAGATATGAAGAGAAAGTGTTGAAAGTTCCGTCAGTGTACCGCAGCTTGGAAATAGAACAGATGTTTTGAAAATTGAGCGAAAAGGGCATGTGTACAATGGTACTCGAACCAAGGACGTCATCTTTTGTCTAACATCCCACTTCGGGTAGGTCGAGGCACGGACAAATCCGCCACCTCAACAGACAAAAACAATGTACCACTGATGGCTTTGTGATAGTTATTATAGCGATATATTGTGTGCACTCTGTTGTTGATGCGCACATGGGAGAGAAACTCTCTCCTTTTTGGGTTTGTTTTGAGTCGCAACGTCACAGAAACAGTTTTAAGGACTGATTATAATTTGCAGAGAACATAACCAACATTCAACAAAAGCTAGTTATTCGATAATTATGTCTTTATTAGGGAATATAAGCGAACTTCAAACGACCCTTAGTTATTTTCAATACTGAAACATTATTAAATGGAATAATTACTATTTATCAAAAAGAAATCGGTTAAAATTTCGGATCGGCCAGAATTTACGAATAAAGTAGGCGTCATGCACATACATTAAGCAAACTCTTAACATAATTCAGCATAACTCTCTTTTTCAATAATAGTAGTAGCCTTGAATTTAATAGTTTTTGGCATTCTCTCGAAATTGGGGACCGTGGCGCTACTGTTTTCGAAACACAGATGGTTCTACTCCGAAAGAAACACCGTTCTGTTAGTTAAGACATAGAAATTTTGTATTTTTAATACTCAACGTTGTGTTGTATCATAGGGTTGGACGGGGCAAGATCGCCACCCGGGGTAACATGAGCACCCTTCGTATTTTTATTTGGCCTATAGGCTATAAGCCCGTTACCCTTCTTAAAAACTTGAAACATACATACAAGTTTATCATACTACACGGTTTGGTCTGTTAAACATAATCTCATTCTATACCGAATCACTTCAGGTCTCATATCTATGGAAATCATATCCTGTAGTCTGAATTCGGTCATGAATCTGGTTGTAGCCTTGTGCTGCTATTGAAGGTGATCCGATCATAAAGGAACGAACTTTTGATTTGTCCACTCGAAATGTTGCAGAAGAAAACTATGTCGGAGATTTTATGCCTAGTCCTGACTGTGTCCAGGCCAAGCAGACAACAGAAATATTCATATGCTAGCAATTGATCTCCAGTCCATCTGAGGTTCCTCAAAGCAAATTTCAGATACTTCTTCTATACTGCCTCCAGCCTTTGAATGTGCACCTCATATTGTGGTCGCCACACCATGCTTGAAAAGTCTAGTCTGGTCCTAACAAGGTTTATGTCTACCATCTGGTCAGGATTGCATTGGGATCAGTAAAGTCTCGACCAAAGCGTCTATTGAATGCTAAAAGTTGCAACGCTTGGTCCGTTACCGTGACATGCCCTATTACCGTGAGGTTAGCGACACTGCAAGTTGAAAACCGTTATAAAAAGATGAATTCACAACAATTTGTATTTCTTCAAACGTCATTCAATTATGTAGGGTGTACATTAAGAAGCAAAAATATAATTTATGTTGCTTTGTAAAACTAAAACATAAAAAATGTATGAATAGTTCAATGCATGAATTTGCCTAATTTCGCGCACTTCAAGCATGGAGTTCCATATACCGCGCACAAGAGAGCCTAATTCCGTGGTAATGTTTTTTTGACGTAGGACTACGTCTGTGTTTTCAATACTGGGGTACACGTTCGAATTGCGAAAATTTGGAGCGTCACGAAAAATATATAGGTTTTGAACGTTAATAACTAAGTCATTCCACGATTGATTTTCAAAATGTTTGCACCAATCGATCGGAACATTTTCTACGCTTCGATTTAAATATTACAAACTATTGATTTTTAACATTCAACTATTGAAATTATCGCAAATATAAGGTGATGTCTTATAATGCCGATTTTTCAGAGTAAATTTACCAAATACACAGTACTTTGCTAGCACAGACTTCATATTTAAGTAAGGAACGTCTCCTATGCATCAGGAAAATATATTTAAGGGAGACACGTTGAAATTTTCCTTCAGTCTTTCAGCGATCTCAAAGATGTTGAGTCAGTGCTCGGCTACGCACCGTCACCGGATTGCAGCTCCCACTCCTTCGCATTCACTGTCTGCTATGGAAGGTCTCTTCACCGAGTGCGTTGGTGCTGGAGCCCCCGTCTATTTCGCTGCGGTGGTGAAATACCTGGCCGATGAAGTGCACGAGATGGCAGGAAATACCAACCCGTGACAACGCGTCGACCAAAATCATACCACGTCACATGCAGCTGGCCATCCGCAACGACGCAGAGCTGATGAAACTTTTCCGGTGTGAACATTTCACAGAGTGATGTATTTTTCAGGCTGCCCTGCTGTACAAGAAGACCGAGTGAAAAGCCCAAGTTCAATTGGAACCATGTTCTCCCCGTCAACTAAAATCCGTCCTTTTCAGGACGAACAACATAATTTGCCTATCTAAAGAGTTAGAGTTAGAAAATTCTACAATTTGCTCTTTAGAAATCATTTGGCAGGGATCAAATGTTGGTGTGATGAAAGGGCAACGGCTGTGCTGGCAGTGGTGATTATGTTGATATGATTGACCGGCTGGAGACCATTATCCTTATTGCGTTATAGATTGTTGAAAGTCTGTATGGGAATTCAAAGTCAATTATTAATGATATTTGTTTTTTGACCGTGGCAAAAATCTCCAGCTGATTGAAGCTGTGTTTCAATTATTCGCTATTTTTCAAATTTTCATTTGACTGCTACCCTAGTCAAAATAGCGTGGATGCTGTCTGGAACGTTAGACCAGCATTAGAAAGTATATTAGAAAATTCTATTGTTCACTCTTTAGAAAGCATTTGGTGGCCCTGAAAAGGGCCGTTTGGTTTAAATGATGATGCGGCCCTAACGGTTTATCAGGAAATGCAAAACCATTCGATTTTGACATCGTTGGTACTTTTCCATCCTTCAAGTTCCGTTGGCAGGTTTGGCAAGCAGAAAACCCGTCAACGGATTGAAATGAGCCGCTGTCAATCAACACAGCCACACCTACTTGTGTCAGTGGTTTTAAATCGTTGGTGAACCATAATCTATCGCATACATCGCAAACAGCACCGAACGCGTTTTCCATGAATCGCTTGGTAAACTCACGATTAGCACGATCAAAATTTGGTTGCGAAATAGAATCTACATCAGTACTGAAAATGTATCAGAACAACAAATTTGATTGAAATGTAATAGTAACATTAAACAAAATATTTATTTTGCATGGTTATAAAGTTGTTAATTTTGAGGTGGTCTATTTATTCAAATTCGAATAATTCATAGGTATGTATTACTTACCTTCGCTTGAATGCTCAGGAAGCAACATGCCGTGCTGCACGACCTGCGCCGGCGTGGCACTATGGACTACTGCCTCGTGAGCGGGATGCAATAATATCTCTTCATCATTTTCTTCCACACTGCCAGAGGCAAGTTCCATGGGAGTAGCGCCGGCAACGATAGAAGCACCACTGTTAAATCGCCTCGACGAAATAGCATCACCAGAGATATCGAAGACACGTTGCAATAAGTTAGATTCTTCAATACCAGACCGCACTGGACGGAACACTAGAAGACATCATTTATTCACTGAGAGGGTAGTAGTCATCTGAAAATTTGAAAAATAGCGAATAATTGAAACACAGCTTCAATCAGCTGGAGATTTTTGCCACGGTCAAAAAACAAATATCATTAATAATTGACTTTGAATTCCCATACAGACTTTCAACAATCTATAACGCAATAAGGATAATGGTCTCCAGCTGGTCAATCATATCAACATAATCACCACTGCCAGCACAGCCGTTGCCCTTTCATCACACCAACATTTGAACCCTGCCAAATGATTTCTAAAGAGCAAATTGTAAAATTTTCTAATAAACTTACTTATCTATGCCGATCCAACCTCCCATTAAAACAGCACTTACATTGCAATGTCACTACGTAGTCCTACGTCAACTTTGCGTACAACCCCATTGGGCTGTCCCTTCTAGTTTTTTCTTATAGATTGTATAAAAATTCATATTAAAAATGCTTATCATTCTAGCGATAGTCAAAGCATAGTTTCCAGAACTTTATTTATCAAAAAAATATGTAAATATTGAACATTAATTCAAAATGTTCCTCTATCCACTTCACTTCTGTTTCTTTTATTGAAGATTATGAATATTCGAGGTTTGCTTTGGATGTTTCATTGGTCCCTCCAAATTACTTTATTTAATAAATGAAGAAACTTCTTGAAACCATTGTCTCACTTGTTGATCGGTTACGATGGTTCTGTTTTAAGGCAAAGTGCTTGGCACCCTTGGCGAAGCGGTTGGATGGCGTTTCCAAAACCGGCATTCCACTCTTCCTGGGACTCCATTTTTGAATGGGTTCCTGATTTTCATCTGTCTTAGGTACTGAGATACATTAGCTCAAAGGTGTTGGGTGTTTACAGGGAATCACGCTTTGGCCATGTCAACAGTTCATTTGACAAAACGATTCTCACCCTCAAGACTAAGAACTGTCGGATCTCCATGTGAACTTGTGTACCATGTGAACTTGTGTAACTTTGATTTTATCGCAGATCGTGTTTTCCGGTACATTAAACATCCGAAAGGCAGCTCGGATGGTGGTTCCACTTCTTACAAGGTCTAAGCGTTGTGCAATCAATCGACAGTGTACTGAATTCGTTTTGTCAGAATCATTCTGGAATAGAAACTCAAACACGGAATTAGGAAATCATAAATTTGGCGATGCCCTTAATCCGTGGTTAAGATTTTGATAACAAAAATGCACGAAAACTGAAATTATTGAGCGATTTTTATGTTAAATCGATTATCCATACCTGCAGCAACATAATCGATTCGTTTCACTTTCATCTACATGATTTTCATTGAAAAAAATAAACTAAACTTTTTTTCGCGTCCATAACCACTCAGCTAAGCCTGAGCAAAATAAACGCAGTTCGTGGCAAGAATTTGTGGTTTACTTTTATAATTCGTGCGCGTTTGACTAGACCTCAAAATAGTGATGCCTTAGTGAAGTTGGTTATATTCTCTAACATTTGCGGTAATCGTTCGTAAAATAGTCAATTAAAATCTCAAAATATTCCTTATTTTATGTTGAGAGCGCGGTGTTATGCGCTGCGCGGAATTAGGGCAGGTCACGGTATATGCCCATTGAATGTTAGCGATGCATCCATCGTTACGCCCAAGTCCCGAACGTTCTCTATGATCTTCCTAACTTGTGTATTCAAAAATAATCGTTTGAACTCTCCTGGTGGACGTCATTGTGAAGCATTGCTTGGATTTACGCTAAGTTCGTTTTAACCAAAAAATCTTCCGAAATTTTGCAAGTCCTGTTGAAGTAAGAGGCAATCATCGATGGCTTTCACTGGCAAAAATATGTTCACATCATCCGCGTAGATGAAGACTATTGCCGGACTATTGAATGGACAATTTGTTCATAACCATGACAAAAAGCAGCAACACTGTGGAACTCCTGAATGAACGCCAAAGGAACTGGATTTGTTGACGTTGAGAGTTTGACATAATGTATTCTGTTCTGGATGTATATTCTTATCCATTCGAATAACTTTCCGTTGATGCCAAGATTCGCTACCGCACGCATTATACTATCTATTCCCACCACATCGGAGGCCTTACGCATGTCCGTATAGACGCAATCGATTTGATATCCTTAGGATATAAATTCCGTGACCAAGGAACTGAACTTACTCAGGTTCGTAATTACTGACTTTCCTCCTTTCCAGAAACTGTGCTGCGTTGTTGACACACGTTCGTTGATCCGTTCATAGAGATGGGAGTAAACAATTCGCTCTAACATTTTTGGGATTGCTGAATGTATCGCTACACCCCGGTAGTTCTCAGAATCAGAACGAGAACCTTTCTTGTGAGTTGGAGTTATGTGCGAGATTTTCCAAAGTTGCGGGAAAAAGCCAGATGAAAGCAAAGCATTGAACAGAATAGACAGTGGTGTGACGATTTTTTCCTTGAGTTCCTTCAGAAATTTAGCAGGAAATCTGTCTGGACCTGCAAAATTACCTGCGTCTAGATCAGAAATACTTCGTCTCACTTCTTCATGAGATAACTCTTATGAATCAGCAGTTGCGTCAACTGGCGAACTATTGAATGGTAGTTTCGATAAACACTTCTGAAATATTCAGCGAACAGTTCAGCGGTATCCTGTCTATTTGTAGAAAATTTGTTTCCATATTTTATCACCTCCGGCATTCCGATGTCCTTACGTCTGCTATTCACGAAATTCCAAAAAGATTTATGATTTCCTTTAATACAGTTTTTAATTACATTTTAGTGAAAACAGGTTAAGATACGCCGTCATAAAGCTAATGTCTGCTTAGTTATTACGGCGTAATGGCACTAATACAAGGAATGCGGAGTCATTCCCAACTACAACGTTACTTGAACTATCTGTTAGGAGCGATAAATTTACTGTATATTGTTGTGACTGAAAATTTCAGTGTTATGTCAGTTTATCTGTGGTAATAACCTAACATTATATGCTTATTTATTTTCAGACATGTTAAAGATGCCATAATTCTTACAACAGGAGCTCAGCTGCTATCTCTATTTTCAAATTATTTCTGGTTACTATTACTACTTGGGCCACTGCGTGCATTGTGGCTTATATGGAATTCTGTAATCAAACCATGGTTAATTCAAAAGGGCGAGGAGGAACCAGTGGTTGCTGATAAGAAGAGACCTGAACGAAAAGTTAAACGTGTTAGATAGAAAAAAGTGGCATGGTTTGATGATACTTTTGGTGATTTGCAGTACATATTGTACCTCTTCCTTTTAAAACTTCTGTAACGCTTCCAAATGTCAATGGGTTTAAGTAGAATAAAGAATGTAGTATTGAGCCTAAAATTTTTGAATCCATAAAGCAAATTTGCCGTTCGATTAAAGATCTGTCCTTAGATTAGATTCAGAGGCAACCTCCCCAGGAAAAACCCACCGAAAACGCGAAACAAAGAATCCACCTTCACCTCTCTATTCTTTTCCAATAATATAACAAATAACAATGCAAATAACGATGCGATATTTTCATCATCGCTGAGCTCCACGTCTAGCCGGTACTGCAGCCACACATCGTTGTTCGGCAATAGCAGCACATTCGTCACCCGGCAGCAGAAAATCAATAATACATATAAGATAAGTGTTTGTTTCCGTCTCTGCTGAACATTATATATAATTTGAGTGAGTGCGTGTGTGTAAGAGAGAGAGAGTGTTTTTAGCTTTAGTTTTTTTTTTGTGTTTGACTGTTTATAATTGCGTCAGTGGTTGAGCGTCATAAGCTCCCACAAGCGAGCCATGGATGATTTGTCGCAAGATGAATCATCTATGGCACGAAATGATGAGGTAGCTCATAGAGTTACCAGATCACGTGCATATCCAGAGGGTTCAGCTGGTCCATGGGTTGTTTACTTTCAGCTCAAAACGAAACCTCTTAACATTTATCAGATAAGCAACGATCTGACGAGCGATTCTCGGCCGTGACCGAGATAAGTGAGGCCCAATATACTTCGGGTCGTCGTTTCCAACCTTAAGCAGGCTAATGAGATTGCTGTCTCTCAGCTTTTTAACCTTGAGTATCGGGTGTATATCCCAGCTCGGGGTATTGAAATTGAAGGTATGGTCACCGAAACAGTCTGACCCCTGAGATCCTGCTGAAGCAGGGGGTGGGCGGTTTAAGTACCCTCTGCTGTCACCAGTTAAGATACTGGATGTGCGCCAACTAGGCACACTATCGACCAATAAGGGTGAAAAAAAGTTCACACCGTCAGACTCGTTTCGTGTGATCTTCTCTGGCTGAGCCCTCCCTCAATACGTCGAGTTGGGAAAACTTCGACTACCTGTGCGGTTGTTCGTACCTCGGGTCATGATCTGCCAGAAATGCCAGCAGATGGGACATACGACCTCCCATTGCGGCAATAAGGCACGCTGCTCCAACTGCGGGGAGAGACATGAGGATGGCGCCTGCGCAGACAGCACACCAAAGTGCGCTTTCTGTAAGGGAGCTCCTCCTCATGCTCTCTCGTCGTGCCCGGCGTACAAACAACGCGGGGAACAATTAGAACGGTCACTAAAACAGCATTCGAGGCAATATTTCGCCGAAATGGTGAAAAAAGCCTCACCATCACCCAATGTCAATACAAATCCCTTTGCTCCTCTGTCAGATGACGAGTCTGACTTTGATTTCGCTGAAGAGGGAACACCATTCAGCTTTCCGGAAGGTGCTTCACGAAAGCGAAGACGCCTCCGCCCACGAAAAGTTGCTGAACCGGAGTCCAAAACCAGCTTGCCCAATTCAAGGAAAGGTGGAAAAAAGGAAAATCCTAGTCCACCTGGTTTTCGTAGTACTAAATACATCCAGGACATTCCATCTCTCCCGGGGAGATTCCAAAACCTCTGAAGCCCCAATTTTGAGAACAGAAGGCCCCTCCTCTAGTGGGCTGTTCTCATTTGATGACATTGCCGAAGGTATCTTCAAGTACCTCGAAATTTCTGACCCTCTCAAAAGCATTGTTTTGGCAATGTTTCCAACAGTGAAGACTTTTTTGAAGCAATAGACAATTAAATGGCCCCTCCTTGCAGCTATCATTTCCTTCGATGGATAATTTTTCAAATGAGGTCGGGGATTTGATCACTGTTCTACAGTGGAATTGTCGAAGTTTGATTCCTAAATGGGAATCATTCAAATTTTTAGCTCACAATATCGGTTGTGATGCATTCGCTCTTTGTGAAACATGGCTCTCTTCCGAAATCGTTCTTCCTTTTCATGATTTCAATATTATTCGTCTTGATCGTGAGGATTCACGTGGAGGAGGAGAGGGAATCAAAAAGTGCTACTCCTTCTATAGAGTGAATTTTCCTCCTATTCCAGGTATTAAAGTTGTCGCATGTTATTAAAAATAAAAGCCTTTGCATTGCTTCCGCTTATATACCTCCTAGAGCCTCAATAAACCGAAAACAACTTTCAGATATTTTTTCGGTTCTTCCTGCTCCGCGGTTGGTCATGGGGGATTTTAACTCTCACGGTACAGACTGGGGAGAACTGTACGACGACAACCGGTCTTCCGTGTTATATGACCTCTGTGACAACTTCAATATGACAGTTCTTAACCATGGAGAAGTAACACGTTTGGCTGGTCCATCCTCAATTGGCAATACATTAGACCTCACAATTTGTTTGAATTCATTATCGTTGGATTGCACATGGAATGTGATTCAAGATCCACGCGGTAGTGATCACTTGCCCATACAAATTTCGATTGCCCCCGGGTTTAGTCCATCGGAATCCATCAACGTCGCGTATGATCTTACCCGTAACATCGATTGGACAAAGTTCAGGACAGCAGTAGATGAAGTCGTAACGACGGTAGAAGAGCTTCCATCGCTGGAAGAATACAACTTCCTCTCCAATCTGATCTTAGACAGCGCGCTTCAAGCTCAAACTCGACCAGTTTCAGGAACGTTATTTCGCAGGAAACCTCATTCTCCATGGTGGGATCAGCAATGCACCGAGGTTTACCGTAAAAAGTCTGACACGTTTAAAGTTTTCCGTAGACGTGGAACATCTGAGCACTTTGAAGTATACACGGTTCTCGAACGCGAACTTAAGTGCCTCATCAAAGCCAAGAAACGCGGTTACTGTGAGTTATTGCCATTCAAAAACCTGGTAAGCCCGCTTCCGACCACAACTCCTATCGACCCATCGCGATGTTATCTTGTATTCGAAAGTTGTTGGAGAAAATGATCCTTTTCCGTCTGGACAAATGGGTTGAGACGAATAACCTGCTTTCAGATACTATTTTATTTATTTATTTATTTCGTCAACCATTTGTAGACTAGTACATAGACAATTTGTTTTTTCTTAACTATACATAAATATAAAAATTAATTAGTTTTGTATCCTCAGGGACTTAAAGTACTGTTTCAATTTATACCGAGACATTGTAACGTCAATGGCTTCACAGTGTTGATTATAGGAATCCATCATGCTATTTATTGGTCCATTTTTAGCATATTCCGTGCGATGATGGTTTAGAGTAAATAAAGTACGATTTCGAAGTCGTCTAATTGGTGCATAAAAATTTAATTTATAAAGTAATTCGGCTGATTCAACACGCTGCGAAACGATATCGTTTACAAATGAAACCATCGCATATTCTCGTCGTTCTTTCAATGTTTGGATGTCAATCAACATGCAGCGAGCTTCATATGATGGAAGACGATGTGAGGCCCAGCCTAGATTACGAAGAGCATATAATAGAAATTGCTTTTGTACTGATTCTATTCTTTCTTCATGTATACCTGGACGAGGAGACCTCACAATGCTGCAATATTCCAGTATAGACCTCACATAGGCAATATATAGAGTTTTAATAGTGTACGGGTCTTGAAAGTTGTAGCAGAAGCGTTTAATAAACCCTAACATACTATTTGCCTTGTGTATGATAGTGTTGTAGTGGTCTATAAAATTAAGTTTAGAGTCTAAGATAATTCCTAAATCCCTCACTTTTTCACACTTTTCTACATTCTGATTTCCTAATGCAATTACAATGTTGGTTGTTGTTAATTTTCTGCTAAAAGATATTAAATTGCAATCTTTTACATTCAGTTCCAATAAGCTTTTCTTACACCAGATGTAGAATGTATCAATTTCATACTGGAATATATTGATGTCTTCTTTATTTTTGATTTCCAAGTACAGCTTCATGTCGTCGGTATAAATTAGCACTTTCAGATTTTTGAGGACGAAGGAAATGTCATTATCGTATAAAATAAAAATAAGTGGTCCTAAATGGGAGCCTTGGGGGACTCCTTAAGTAACTTGAATGGAATTTGATTTCTTTTCATTGAATTTTATTATTTGTTGCCGGTTAGTTAAATATGATTTAAGCCACTTCAAGAGTCCAGACTCAATTCCAATTTTTTGCAGTTTGAAAAGTAACATTGGTATGTCAACACGATCAAATGCCTTGCTAAAGTCTGTGTAAAGAGCTTCAACATGGTTCCCATTATCCATTGCATTCAGTGAATAATTTACAAATTCTAGTAAGTTCGTGGATGTTGAGCGGCCTTTGAAAAAACCGTGTTGTTTGTCTGTTATTCGATTTTTGATTTGAAGAAATAATGTTTTATTGACAATTGCCTCGAAAAGTTTGGGAATGCAAGAGATAATAGCGATTCCACGATAATTACGTATGTCAGATTTTCGGCCAGATTTGAAAATAGGCACTATGAATGAACTTTTCCAAATTGTTGGGAAAATTCTTGATTCCAGTGACATATTAAAAAGCCAAAACAAAGGAGATGCAAATTCCTTCGCAAGATTCTTCATGAATACTGGAGGAATTTAATGAGGTCCAGGGCCTTTTGAGGGGTCTAAATTTTTTAAACCTGAACCTGAAGTTGGTTGACACCAATATTCCTTGGATATTCTGGATAAAATGCAAAGTAATCGCGGTCGCGATCTTCTTCCGAATATGTCGTGTAGATTTCTTGAAAAAAAATTTGAAAAAAGATTGCAGATTTTTTCCGAGTTATCCCCAACCTGTTCGTCAAGATGCATTGTTGATGGAAAATTGTCTGATTTTAATTTAGTTTTGACGTAATTAAAAAAGTTTTTTTGGACAGGACTTAATTTCAAGCTCAGTTTTTGCATTAAATACTTCAAATGCATTACTGATTGCCAAGTTCAATTGATCGCATATTTCCAAGTAAGTTGCTAAATGTTCACTGCATTTGTGTTTTTTGTAAATTTTGTGGGCTTTTTGTTTGTGATTCTTTATACTTTTGATTTCTCTGTTGAACCAGACTGGATGTTTAGTGTTTCCGTGACGTCGTTTTTTCTTTAATGGAATCTCTTGTGAGATAATGTTGGATAGGATTTCGTAGAAGACGCCAACAGATGATTCGACATTTTCCTCGTCCCTAAAAATTTGTTGCTAGTTGATACAGTTTAAATTGTTTTTTATATTCTCATAGTTCGCGAGCTTGTATTCAAAAACTTCTTCATATTCGTAGTCGTTGGGTCTTTGATATTCATGTATGAATAGTGAGTCGTTTGTTATCACTATATACCTCTTTATTCATATCTGCTTCCAAAGAAGGCGTCATTACTTCCGAAAATGTGAAGAGGAGTGAAATTTGGTTGGGCTCTCGCGCAGTTGCTGCAGGCGGTGCGTCCGTTCACTGGACAGGAATCGCTGATAAGTTTCCAGATCGGCTGCTGCTTCAGTTGCATTCATTCCATACTCCTGATGAACTTCTGCGAAGATGCGTTGCAGATGGTCTGGAGCCGTTGGAAGCCTTCGGATGCAAGCAGTATTTTGATGCTTGTTGACGTCATTCCATCTACGCAGACTGTAGCAGGCTGGTCCTTCATATAGGCAAGGTATAGGCGGACGATTTTCATTATTCTTGGGTCGCGTAGTGTGGCCCGCAAAAAACGTCCGTCCCCTTCCGCCGATTGATCAGTATGGCGTACACTAGGTGGCCGCATCGGGTCAAGTTCAAATTGCTTGTCTGTGTTCCTGATTGGAGGCAGCATGTTTTGGCTTTGCTGCAGTTCGATATCTTGATTTTGTTGTTGCTGATTTGCTGGATGTTGTTGGTTCGCTGGCTGTGGTTGTTGTTGGTTTTTAGAAGGCAGTAGTAGTGCAGTACTTTCAACCACTATTTGCACGATATTGGGTGAACGCTGGCTCTGCTTTTCTGGTTGGTATGGGTTTATTGTTTCACCCTGTATGAAGCTAAACTTTGAAGCTGAGAGTGCTGCAATTGGGTGGTCGGTGGTAGAAGGTGGACCGGCAAATTGAGCTTTAGCTGAGGGCAGTAGCTCTTTGTCTGTACCCAAAGTTCGATTGCCTTCTTGTAGAATGTTGTTTTGAGCATTTTCTACGGGTTGATGACTTATGATGGGGAAGAGTTGTTGTTTTATTTTTCTTCTTTTCCTCCCTTCTCTGGCCTTCTTGAAGCTGTCGATTGTTAAGCTTCATGTCGTATCCAGACCAGTCCTGCCTCCAGCACCGTTTATTCCCTAAAGTACGCCATCTAGACACAGGAGGGCCATTTTTTGGTGAAGCTTCGGCCCGTAGTTTAGACAATTTGGTTCGATACAGTAAACAGGTCAGCGATGACGTCACTCGTAGTCGTCTGTATGAGCTGTTGTTGTTGTTGTTGTTGTTGTTGTTGTTGTTGTTGTTGTTGCTGTTGCTGTTGCTGTTGCTGTTGCTGTTGCTGTTGCTGTTGCTGTTGCTGTTGCTGTTGCTGTTGCTGTTGCTGTTGCTGTTGCTGTTGCTGTTGCTGTTGCTGTTGCTGTTGCTGTTGCTGTTGCTGTTGCTGTTGCTGTTACTGTTGCTGTTGCTGTTGCTGTTGCTGTTACTGTTACTGTTACTGTTGCTGCTGCTGCTGCTGTTGATGGTGTGACTGTTCAGATGCGGTATTGTTTTCGAATAGAGGATTTTCTGTTAATTCCTCCTCCAAAGTTTTCTGTTGGGGTGGGGTGCCAAGCGATGAATTTGACTTAGGGGCTGTGATAGCCGCAGCCACAAATTTAACTTCATCATCGCTTTTCGTTATAAGTGCCATGTCGTTTTGTAGGCTAGTGAGCCGTTCGTCTAGGAAACTGTTAATTTTTTGTGACATAATCGAATTTGATTTATCGATGCCGGTTAATGTTAAAGCCGTACGTGAGTCACACGACTTCATATGGTGGTCGATTGAAGTGCTTACGACTTCATAGCTTTTGTTGACCTTAGTCAGCGTTTCCATTACTTCTTTGAAGAAGTGGTCAAGGTTGTCAAATAATATTGACACAGCGGAAAGCTTTTTCAGGTCAGCAGCAATGCGCTGATTTGAGTCATTCTGGGAGCGGATGGCTTTCAGAAGTTCTTCCTGATGATGCAGCATTAAACGCACATCGGTTTCCTTGCGTAGAATTTCCTGACAGTCGGTACACATGGGAACCACATATTGAGTGATAAATCGCTCCCGGATCCGTTGCACTCCAACACAGGCAGCATGGTATGTTCTGCTGCAGAATTCGCACTTCCAAAGAAGGTGGTCGTCATTTGTGGTACATGATTTGACACCGCACGGCACTATGATTAGTAGTTAATGTTCGACGCGACACAAAAAGCCGGCATAAACCACGCGCGATGTTATGATTTAACGGAAAAAATAATAATAAAATAAATCGAAGTTACAGGCGAAGCACGAGAAGCGCACGACGCTACGTTGTCAAGAGGTTAAAAAAAAAGTATGTACACAAATTTAATTACGGACCGTACTTGAAACACGTCCGCCCTCGACGACGGTTCGAGCGAAAAAACTCAATATGGTTTCCGTAGGGGTAAGTACACTAACGATTGTATCGCGTTGCTTTCCACAGATATTCAGTTAGCTTTTGCCAAAAAAGAGCAAATGGCTTTTGTATTCTTGGACATAAAGGGGGCTTTTAATTCAGTATCTGAGGATCAACCAGCAAAAGCCAGTTTGTTGACATCGCCGCATAATAAGCGGAACTACATCTATGTATGGGACCTATGCCATTGAACATTTGATCCAATGAACAAAAGTTATTTCTGCATTCAAATCATTGCCAAATTTAGTATTTATGTTCTTTTCACCCACACATTATTTTTATCACGGAACCGATGAAGGCCTGCCCATTGACTACTGATTTCTGGTTTTATTTTGGTTGTTAAATAAAATGACGTTTTATTGTGTTTTTTTCAAAAGGCCTCCAATTATTTTTATTGCATCTTTTTCGGAAGCAAAATAAAAAAAATACTCATTTTCATAAATTTCGGTATTCATAAGGAGTGTATCGAAAATAAGCTATCCACAAACTTTCTTTCAAATTATGTTGAAAACCGATATTTTATTTATACAAAAAATTGATCCTTTATTGTACGAGGTTAAACTTGAACATAATGAAGACCGGATGAAATTTAAGTTATTCCTTCACGAATGTTCGAACTTTGGATCGAATGCTCTTCATCAAGTTCCGGACAAGTGTTGCATCGCATTTTTTGGACGCTTGAGCCCAAATATTTTTTTGAACTCCTGTATGTTCCCAGCTGCCTTACCAGTCTTATTGAAGACCCTCTTCACGATTGCCCAGTAACGTTCGATGGGTCAAAGCTGAGGGCAATTTGGTGGATTGATATTTTTCTCAACAAAATCTATACCCTTTTCCGCAAGCGAATTGAGAGTGGTTTTGGCAGTAAAGTATTGTGGACCTGGAAGGGTTTTTGAGTCCTCCTTTACATAGGTCTCATCGTCCATCAAAACGCATGCATCCGCGAATACAATTTCCGGGCCCTTGTTGCTGCTCGCTTCTTCTGTTCTGCACTTTGTTTCGAGATTTTCTGCTTTTTGTATGTCTTCAGGTGGTTTCGCCTCTTGATAGGCTGGATCATTCCGATACTCGTTCCTGCTTTTTTGGCCAAATCACGTATTGACATTGATTTGTTCTTCATGATTAGAGATACCACTTTCTGCTCCAGTTTCGGGTTGGAAGAACCGGGTTTTTTGCCTCTTCCTTGTAGCTCATCCAAAGAATAGTGTTCCCCAAACTTATTAATGATGGTTTTAACACTCGCATGATGAATTCGAAACCGCTTCGTAAATTTTCGCATAGTAATACCCTTCTCACTTAGCCATGTGTCCAGAACCTTAATTTTCACTTCCTTTTCAATACGCGACATTTTAAAAACGCAGAATTTGAACCGCACAAACAAGTAAACAAAAGAAAGCTGACAGTCAAACGCACAGCATGCAGTGTTCAGAGCATAAAAAACCATCACAAATCAATGCGTACAACGCAAATGTATGTGGATAGCTTATATTCGATACACTCCTTATTGAGGAGTAAGTTCTACTAAAAACTAAATAAATACAGATTGGGGTTTTTTTTAATGATTGTACAGGTTTGGTCCGAATAGTCTCATATTGTTACGAAACTTTGTCCACTCATACATGAACAAAAAAAATCAGGGTTGACAGTTTTTCTGGAAAACGTCAATTGAAGTTTTCCAGTTTCCACGAACTTCACTAAATAATATTCCGTTCGATTATTTCGCAAGGAAGATTCACATTTCACATTTTAAGGAATGAATGTAATATCGTCTACGAAGAGAATAAACAAAAGCAGGCCTTGTAGGAGACAAGCCGAAAATATGAATTAATTGAATCGAATAATAATCATTTCGATAGATCAACGCCAAAACATTGCAAAATCATGAGTCAATTTATTTCTGTGTAAATCTTCCAACAGAAATCGACCTTTTGTTTCCTATTTATTTCCCCTTATTTATTCTTCTCGGACGAACCAAATCGGCTTGAGCCGTACATTTTCATGTATGTATGTATGAATGCATATAAGCAACGAACGAGAAAAAAACCGTCTGCTTAAGAATGGACTGTCAGTTTTTGGAGTGACGTGTTACGGATCGGACCTGAACTTAAACGTGTTTCCCGTTAAGTCCGAAAAATCCGAGAAAATGGAATATCACCACAATGGCGTAAAACACGCTCCGTAAGTATTGATTTATCGAAGACCATCGGAAGGTGATCGCTGAAAAATTTATCCGTCTCAAAGAGTAAATGATTCTGAAACGAAGAACGGATAACGCGTATTCAACATGGCGGCACCAATCGCTGGCCTCTCAACGGAGTCACTAATGTGTTCGTTTTCTCTTATTGAATACCGTTTACGACCCCTTTTTGATTCAAACTAAAATCTGTGTCCACATTAATCCGGAAACCTTCAAATCATTGTATCTTTCGAAATATTGCACGTAGGAATGAAAAATTTCACTGTGGTATAGCTGAAAGTCTATGATGAAAAAGACTATGATTGATGTTTACATTTCATGTTTAGTAATCAAGATGGCGTCGAAGCAAAACAAGTGCGCGAGCGAATTTTGTACGGGCGTACGATGTTTAGATGAGCCGCACGACGAAGAAGAAAGTGTAGAAAAAGACTTGTATGGGTAGGTTATCTCGTAAGAATCGCGGTAACATGCCAAAACGTTACTCGGACTTTGTTGTGGACGTAGCGAGTCAGTTAGTGAAAGAACCAATAACCTACGGGAAGGCAATGAAGAGTGTGGATCACGAATCTTGGCAGAAAGCAATGGACGATGAGCTTCAGTCGCATTTGCAGAATGGAACATGGGAACTAGCGGATCTTCCAATCGGGAAACATGTCATTGGTAGAAGCTGGAGCGGTTGTCCGATTCAAAGCACGGTTGGTTGCGCAAGGGTTTCCTCAGCGATATGGAGTCGACTTTGACGAAGTTTTCGCTCCGGTAACAAAGTATGCAACATTGTGAACAGTTATATTTGAAGCACCTGGACGTCAAAACTGCCTAGAGGTGTACATGCGTCAGCCATCTGGGTACAAAGCTCGCGGGCAGGAAGAGAAAGTTTGTCGTCTGAGGTGAAGTATATATGGCCTGAAGCAATCGGCAAGGTGCTGGAATCGGAAGCTGTCGGAGGTTATGCTGAAGATAGGATTCGTGGCGTGTAGTACTGATCCATGTCTGTATGTTGCTGAGACGAATGACGAAAAGTTTTACTTGATAGTGTACGTCGATGATTTACTCGTCGGGTGTGCATCTTCGGAGGACAGTGTACAAGGAGCTGCGCAAGGAGTTCGAGATCTGTTGGCTGGGTGATGCGAAGTACTTTCTCGGCTTGGAACTTCAAAAGGGAGAAGATGGTGTATACAGCATGAACGTGAGAACGTACATTGAGAAGCTCATTGGGAAACTCGGACTCCAGGATGCGAAGATTGCGAAAACGCCGATGGATCAAGGCTACATCAAGGATGGGACTTCAAGTGAGATTCTGGAGAATACAGCTACGTACCGAAGTGCTGTCGGTGCTGTAATGTATATTGCAGTGACGGCCCGCCCTGATATTACGTCTGCTGCCTCTATATTGGTAAGAAAGTTTAGTTTTCCGACTGCAATTGGTTGGACTGCAGCGAAACGTGTCGTGCGGTATCTCATGGGAACCAAGGAGTGGAAGCTGAAGCTGGGTGACGAAGGCGATGAAGGGTTGGAGGCTTATTCGGACTCAGACTGGGCTGGTGACTCAGATACAGGCAAGCCCATGACTGGTGTTGTGGTCTTTTATACAGGAGGAACTGTATCATCGGCAAGTAGAAAACAGACTTGTGTGAGTCTTTCATCCATGGAGGCCGAATATGTGGCATTAGGCGAGACGTGTCAAGATGTGCGTCTAGCGAGTAGTGTCTTGACATCACACGAATGAAACAGTGACTTACATCCAGACCTTTGAACCACGATCTCGACGAACAATAGAACGTAACCACCGCCCAAGAGAATTACTTGTCCAATCGTTTTGCCAACTTTGATGAGAACTGTGACGTACTAATGGGAAAAATTCATCATGTGCCTTCTTGTGCGCCCACCTTTGCTAGAGAGTCCGCCTTCTCATTACCTGGAATTGAGCAATCAATTTATTTATTTATTGTCGTCATTCATAAGTGGACCATATAATATATATATATATATATATATATATATATATATATATATATATATATATATATATATATATATATATATATATATATATATATATATATATATATATATATATATATATATTTTATGGTCTACTTATGAAAGCGATAAAGTCTGCAATAGCAGGTATTACAAATGTAGGAACAGCTTTTATCCAACTTTATTCTCCTTTCCTCTGCATAACCATATAGTTTAGGAGTAAGGTTCCTGTATCTATTACTCCAAACATGACAATTTGAGCATTCGTGCTTCATTGTATTACACGTTTCTTCATCAAGGTTTCAGTTCGGTTCACTCAAAATGACCCTAATGTGGAATAATTCAAAATGTGAGTTAACTTTACTCAGTCGTGGTTTACGCTACAACTCAACTTCGGCATGAGTGCCTCTGCAATTCTTATGAGCACTCATGCTGAATTTGGACGCTAACGGACCATTGTGGTTCCAGTTATAGCGTAAACCATGGCTGAGTAAACCCTAACAATGTTGGTCTCTTCTTTTAAACAATTTGAGGCTGATTTATAGTTCTTACATTTGATGGGGTCAGAATTGGACCAGCCTCCCCTACTTTTGACGGGTACATTACTTCACAAATAAAACTAGATTTGTAAACATGGTTATCATGAATTTATTAGGAATAAGTTTGATAATTTCAATGAAATGATTCCCGCAGTTATTTTGAAGTGAAGGAAAATTATGCTCATTCCATGTGTGTATGGGCAAAAAACTTGAAATTTTCATAAAATTTAACTCAAAAACGGCTCGAAGAACATTTAAGATTTTTTCATATGCTATGTAAAAATGTTTGAATTTTCATAAAAAAATATAAAAATAAATAGTCGTTGTAGTCCAACATTTTGAAAATCTTAACAAACAAATATATAGACCATTTTTGCAAATTTGAGAACATTAAAAGCAGAGTCTCTGCAAAGCAGAGACCAACATTGCTAGGGTTTACTCAGTCATGGTTTACGCTATAACTGGAGCCACAATGGTCCGTTAGCGTCCATATTCAGCATGAGTGCTCATAAGGATGGCAGAGGCTCTCATGCCGAATTTGAGTTATAGCGTAAACCACGACTGAGTAAACTTAATTCATATTTTGAATTAATCCACAGTGAGTGAACCGAACTGAAACCTTACTAAAGAAACGTTTAATACTATGAAGCACGACTGCTCAAATTGCCATGTTTAGATTAATAGTTACAGGAAACCTACTCCTTAACTATATGGTTATACAGTGGAAAGGAGAACAAAGTTGGATTAAAGCTATTCCTACTTTTGTAATACCTGCTATTGCAGACTTTATCGCTTTATCAAGAAAGAAAACGAGCCAGCAACTCCAAGTGCAGTTAATCTAGAATGTGTAAATCAAGAACTCACCGTTTCTGAACCGTGTTTAATTTTCAAAGAGCAATATCCTACTTTTTACATTGGATTTTCAGTGTTTTCCAGTAGCCCCCCAAAAAAATGTATTCTGGCTGGTTTAAGTGCAACGCATACTGTCTGCGTATGCATTTATCATCAGAATGTTAAATTAATGTTTAAAACCCTTAAGATTAAGAAACTTATTCCTAACCATTTTAAAACGTATCTTGACTTGTTTTTTAAATTACTCTGTGAAAATCCTACAGAGAAATGTTGGTTGAAAATCTGTGATCATTGCCCGGGTACGCAGACACTGGAGAATGACCTGATGAATTTTCTTGAAAACATCGATTCCTTAGAATTTAAACAATAGAAGCAAACAGATCGTTGTCATCTAAATTCAATGCAGAAGAGTTTGTGGAAACATTTTTAGAAAAATTTAGCGAATTATCTCCGCATAATTTAATTGCAGAGCAACAAGTTAACTACTTAAAACAACTTATAATTAATTTGAAAGCAACTGACAGCATTATAATTGCTGACTTCTCTGAAAATTACTCTTTTGTTATTATGGACGCTATACAAGGTTTTCATTGGACAAACGCTCAATGCACAATCCATCCTTTTGCCATAAATTAGAAGGATGAAGCACAAAATTTAAAGTTTACAAGCTTCATAGCAATCGCAGAATTTACTAAACATAACCATGTTGCTGTTCGGCTGTTTGTAACAAATTGTGTGAATTTCATACAAAAAGAAACTACCTTACCTGAAAAATATCCATATTTTTTCTAATGAAGGCAGTCATACAGAAATAAGATGACTGCTTTCAATTTGTGCCACATGTACAAGGACTTCGGTCTTAATGCAGAGAGGAGCTTTTTTGCCACTTGCCATGGAAAAGGGCCTTGTGACGCTTTAAGAGGCGTTCTAAAGCGAAACGCTTCAAACGCAAGTTTAAAGGGCATCATATAACAACTGCATACGATTATTTCTCTTGGGCTGTTTCTAAAGTAGATTCCAAAATATATTACTTGTTTTTCTCGGAAAAAGATTACAATGCAATGGAAAAGAAAATAAAGAATTGTTATTCTCCTGTAAAACAAATCTCTGGGACACAATCGTTCCCCATAAAATGAAAAGCCACAAAATGAAAATTTTAAGCCACAAAGTGAAAATTACATTATCGTGAAACGGTTTTCGTTTTCAGATGAAGAAAAGTGCGTTAAATTGTTAGAATTTTGTTATGTAATTATTTTTTGATGAATTATGAAAAATAGAACTAATTAAATAATCAAAGTTCTAATTGAAGGTAATCTGAGAAAACCCTTGCTTGTAGTCGAAAGCTTTGAGATTTGAGCTCCAATTCCTCAATATAGTGGAGCCTGGTCCTATCCTGACCCTGTGGCCAATTCCGACCTCTCAAGATTCTCTCAGACAGCGCTGGTAGCCAAATTTTTAATAATACCAATGGAAAGCTTTCATTACACAAAGAATTTCAACGTAGATTGCATTGGTCGGAGAAATTGTATTTTTCGGACTTCAAAATTGACAAAATTTGAGAAAAAATGTTCTACACGCTAAAAAAATTGTATTCTAGTTTCGGTTCGGTTCCCTCAAAATAACCCTAATGTGGAATAATTCAAAATATGAGTTAAGTTTACTCAGTCGTGGTTTACGCTACAACTCAAATTCGGCATGAGTGCCTCTGCCATTGTTATGAGCACCCATGCTGAATTTGGACGCTAACGGACCATTGTGGTTCCAGTTATAGCGTAAACCATGGCCGAGTAAACCCTAGCAATGTTGGTCTCTGCTTTTAAACAATTTGAGGCTGATTTATAGTTCTTACATGTAATGGAGTCAGAATTGAACCAGCCTCCCCTACTTATGATCGGTACATTACTTCACAAATAAAACTAGATTTGTATACATGGTTATCATGAATTTATTTGGAATAAGTTTGATAACTTCAATAAAATGATTCCTGCAGTTATTTTGAAGTGATGGAAAATGATGCTCATTCCATGTGTGTATAGCTTAGCTTTGCTTAGCTTGACTGACTGCACGTATCGATGGTTGCTACTCCGTGATTGATCAGAATCAGTGAAATTGCACAATGAATCAACTGAATGGGGCTGGGAGTAACCGACCATTCTCACTGTACACGTTTCAGTGACTCAATTTCTTTAATAATCAATAACGGCGCCGACCACGTCCTTGCAATCAGTTGGGAATAGGGAAGGAAAGTTAGTGTGACCTTTGCTGATTAGGGACCGTGTTTACCTCTGCATCCCCACAAAGGTCACAGGAAGGAGGTTTTTCTATGTTAGTAGGGTAGGGCTCGATGGATCAGGATTCACCTTGATAAGTGATGTGATCATATATATATATTATGCATTATAAAATTAAATGAACATTCACACATACATACACATGTATACATTCACAAACATACACATACACTCAGTAGCAAACAAAAAAGCCGAGCAAAACCCTGCCCCCAAAAACCACGTTGTTCAACCTCCTGTCTCCCCGCCAACCATCAATACTTCCAAATGAAAATCTGACAATTTAATAACTAATGTATAGACCCGAAGCCATCACAACATATGTGAAAAAAGCCATCCCTGGACACAGCAACCCCAAAAATCCGCACCCCTGTGAAGGACCCAGGTAGCACACTAAAAACCCCTACTACCTCGAACTACCTCCACAAAGTGGTCTGGACCACAGCTGGCGTCAAAGTTGACACACCAACATGAGCACCTCACCCCCTCACCCGATACTGACCCCGCTGAAACACCGGTGCAAACAAAAAAAGTCGAGGTGAATTCATCTTATTAATACACATGATTTGTTACGCGTGAAATATCCCAAACAACTAGTGTAACCCACGAAGAACTTTGAAAATATGGCATTCAGTATGAATTGGTTTGTGAAAACTACGTATAAAGTGTTATACAGTAATATTAATAAAACTCACCCCGGCTTCCTCCCCGCACCGACACCTCAGCAAGGTCAGCATCGGGTGAAAAAGGGAAATGCCCACGTTGATACGTCAACCCCGACGCAGCTGCAGTCCAAACCACCATATGGAAACAGTTCAAATCCCGCCCACACAATCCTCCGTACAAGCCCCGAAGAAACCTCCAATATGCCACCCAAACCCCACACAGAAACACGGACCCTCGAAATTTTTACGTCCAAAAATGACTCCCCTCACACATGCCACGACAACCCCAAATCTATAAACCCTATCAACATTAAAACCTGATCACACCAGATTCACACATCTTGCATAATGTTGTCAAACCTTCATCCAAAAACACTGACAATTGACAAAGTTACAGGAGGCTGAACATGGAGTCTTCCGCCAACAAAACCCTGCTCGGCCTCTCCCATGCTACTGAGTATACATACACATACATATACATACATATCGGAACAAAAAATATTGGAATGGGACACAAAAGGAGAAAATGGAAAGAGCTCACCCGGGTTTCCAGAACATTCCATTGCTGTGGTTGTAACATCGAGCAACCAGAGCAGGTCCGCGTACCCTCCAGATAACATTCTGTTCTTAAGGAGATGGTCGACCATGAACGCTCCATGACCATTAACCAAACATCTCCGAGTGACGCGGGTGAACTCGAGCTCCTCCTGTCACCGCAAAGCTGTATGTTCGGGGTTCCGTCTGCACCGGGGACACTTTGTTTTTACACCAGTCGAAAGCCTCGTGTTGGACCGCAATCAACTCTTTAGTGACCGAATCATTATCAAGATGAAAAGTTCAACATTACACAATAATTTCCACTAAATATCTAATTTTCTCGAAAATTTGCAGATAAAACAAGCAGCGAAGCACAAACACGTCAGTCCCGGAGCGCGACCTACTTCCGATGCTCATTCCATGTGTGTATAGGCAAAAAAACGTGAAATTTTCAAAAAATTTAACTCAAAAACGGCTCGATGAACATATGAAATTTTTTATATGTTATGTAAAAATGTTTGAATTTTCATAAAATAATATAAAAATAAATAGTCGTTGTGGTCCAACATTTTGAAAATCATAAAAAACAAATATGTAGACAATTTTAGCAAATTTTAGAACATTAATTATTTTAATCAATATTTTTAATAAAAACAAGAAGTAATAATCTTTCTATTTATAAAAAAATATAAAAATCGATCCAGCGGTCTGAGGTTATGATTTTTTAAAATTAATAAATTTCGAAAAATGTCGATTTTTCTGGAAACCCTATATCGAACATGGTCACTCTAATTAAAAATTAAAAATACGGGTCTTATTATTTCGATGAAGAATATACATGCGATTTTGTAAAATCGGACAACTTTTTTTCAACTCTATTCATTTCCGTGGAATGTTTATATATTTATACATATATATATATATATATACATATATATATATATATATATATATATATATATATACATATATATATATATATATATATATATATATATATATATATATATATATATATTATATATATATATATATATATATATATATATATATATTTATATATATTTATATATATATATATATATATATATATATATATATATATATATATATATATATATATATATATATATATATATATATATATATATATATATATATATATATACAGCGATTCCACGGGAAATGAATAGAGTTGGAAAAAAAGGTGTCCGATTTTGCTCAAAATCACTTGGTATATTCTTCATCGAAAATAATAAGACCCGTATTTTTTTATTTTTTTATTAGGATGACCATGTTCGATATAGGGTTACCAGAAAAATCGACATTTTTCAAAAAATTTTATTTTTAAAAATTCATAACTTCTGAACCACTGGGTCGATTTGCAATGTTTTTCTATGAATAGAAAGCTCATTACTTCTAGTTTTTATTCAAAATATTGATTAAAATAATTAATGAACTTGAATTTGCTAAAATGATCAAAGTTTTTGTTTTTTATGATTTTCGAAATGTTGGACCACAACGACTATTTATTTTTATATTTTTTTTATCAAAATTCAAACATTTTTGCATAACATATCAAAAAATCTCAAATGTTCATCGAGCCGTTTTTTAGTTAATTTTTTTTGAAAATTTCAAGTTTTTTGCCCATACACACATGGAATGAGCATCATTTTCCATCAATTTAAAATAACTGCGGGAATTATTTCATTGTAGTTATTTTATTTTAAATCAAAAGTAGCTGAACATATATTCAACGAAACTAAATGTAGCGGAAAGCATAGCAATCCACAAACAAAATCCCAAAAACTTGCTTAGCAAGGGTCAAGGAAACGGATATTCGTGGCTGTTTAAATTTATACCTGCATCACAAAAACAACTAACTAAACAACACAACACCAATTTGACTACCTTCAAACGAAGTAATAATGAATAACCTTGTTGGTATCAAACAACATTTGAGGTAACAAACAAACACATAAACACACTCAAGTACCTCCTCTACCTCACATACTGCGGTACCAACAAACCTACTATAAATACTAGACCTACTGTGATGTTCCCTTCAAGTCGAGCACTCGAAGTCTGTAAGTAAGCTTCCAGTAGAATTAAAAGGAATTTGCTCGCGTGTACTAGCAAAAATTTGAGAAAAGTGTTTCAATGTTTTATTTTTTATTTTTAAAAAGTGATCAAATGAAGTGTTAATTTTAAACGTTTAATAAAATGAAGCACGAATGCTCAAATTGCCATGTTTGGAGTAATAGTTACAAGAAAGTTACTCCTAAACTATATGGTTATGCAGCGGAAAGGAGAATAAAATTGGATAAAAGCTGTTCCTACATTTGTAATACCTGCTATTGCAGACTGTATCGCTTTATCAAGAAAGAAAACGAGCCAGCAATTCCAAGTGCAGTTAATCTAGAATGTGGAAATCAAGAACTCACCGTTTCTGAACCATCGAAACTTGATGATCTCGCTGTTGCCGGACCATCAGCCACCACTAATTTCGCCGTGGCCGGACCATCTAGAGTGAACAATTTCGCCGCACCAGCAAACATCAATAATGGTGGTTTCGAAATAATCGATCCCAATGCCGCTAGATCATCGGAAATTGACTCTGTTCCTAGTGTTGGTAAGTAGATTAATCTCTTCTTTTTGTTTATTCAGACGTCATGATTTGCTACGTTATACAAGTTGTACTCGATTATTCAGAAAATTCAAAAAAATATCAGTTCCGTATAATCTTACCTAATCCGACCTGATAGCTCAATTTGTAGAGCAGTTGCCTATCATACTTCAAATAATCGAATACAATCTGTATTACATTATACAAATAAAAATGTTCCTAACTAATTGTGATATTTTTCCATCTTGTTTTCAGAATCTTTGTTTTCTTTGGAATCAACGAGTGCAGAATCAATTGGTAGCGCTGCTGCCCAGAAACCCAGAGACGGACAGGAAATTCTTCAACAGATGAAGGCAAAATTTGATGAAACATCTGACAGAAACGATCGATATAGGGTTCTAACTTCTCTCCCAAATCCTGGACTGCATACAAAATTATGCAAGAATTGGTGTTTCGCAAACGAACTTTTTTTTTTTTTTTTATTTAAATTTACGACACTTTACACCTGAGTGCATTCGTAGTGTGTCACTCCCTTGCTTCACTAATTTTCAATTTTTACACCTCTTTCATTTAGCGTTTTTTTTTCTCATTTTTTTTAAATCTTCTTCGGCTTCTATACTTCCGCTTTTTCCACTTCTCTTCTTCAGCTTTTCCTCTTCCGTATGTTTTCTTCCACCAATATTCTTCCACTTATCTTTTGTTTCTCTTCTTCTCTTCTCTTCTTTTTCTTCATCTTTTCCGTTTCTCTCATCCATTTTTTTTTTCTTTCTTCCATTTCTCTGATTCCACTTCTACTTATCTGCTTAATCTTATTCGTTTTTTTTTTTTATTTTATTCTTCCGTTTTGCGTTTTCCACTTTTCTTCCTATGGTCATTTTCATTCGTTTCTCGTCTTCCGCATTTATTCTTCTGATACTTTTCTTCCGCTTTTTCCTTATCTGCATCTCTTCTTCCATTTATCTTCTTCCGCTTCTCTTCTTCCGCTTCTCTTCTTCCCCTCCTTTCTTCCGCTTCTCTTCTTCCGCTTCTTTTCTTCCGCTTTCTTCTCTTCCATTCTTCTCTTCTTCCGCTTCTCTTCTTCCGCTTCTATTCTTCCGCTTCTCTACTTCCGCTTCTCTTCTTCCGCTTCTCTGCTTCTTCTTCCGCTTCTCTTCTTCCGCTTCTCTTCTTCCGCTCTCTTCTTCCGCTTCTCTTCTTCCGCTTCTCTTCTTCCGCTTCTCTTCTTCCGCTTCTCTTCTTCCGCTTCTCTTCTTCCGCTTCTCTTCTTCCGCTTCTGTTCTTCCGCTTCTCTACCTCGCTTCTCTTCTTCCGCTTCTCTTCTTCCGCTTCTCTTCTTCCGCTTCTCTGCTTCCTGATTCTCTTCTTCCGATTCTACTCTTCCGGTTAACTCCTCCCGTTTCATTTCTTCAGAAAATCTGCTTACGTTTTTTATATACCGCTTCTCTTATTCTGTTTCTCTTCTTTTGGTTTTCTTGTGTTACTTCAATTCTTTCGTTTTTTTTTCGCTTCTTTTTATCCACAGTTATACTTTCGTATCTTTGATTCTGCTTCTCTTCTTCCATTTTTCTTGCACTCTTTTTCTGCCACTTCACTGCTTCCACTTTTCTTCTTCAAACTTTCTTCTCTTCCGCTCCCTTCCGGTTTACTGCTTCCGGTCTTCTATTTCCATTCTTCCGCTTCTCTTCTTCTCCTTCTCTCCCTCCACTTCTCTTCATCCATTTCTCTTTAACACCTCTCTTCTTCCGCTTATTTTCTTCCATTTCTCTGATCTTTCACTGTATTTTCATGTTCTTTCCAACTTTCCAATTTTTTATTTTACTTCTTCGTCATCCTGCTTCATTTTTGTTTACACTTTCAGACCTCCGATAATTCCTGTTAAATATTCTTTTTCTTCACCTCTCACTTTTTTATCTTTCTTCTTTCACAAGCTTCGATACACATTAATTTCATGCAGGAACTTCAGCAATCGTTTTTCGTTGTCATCTTCGTTACATAGCGCCGCATTCAGGTTGGTCGGATCGATATCGTACTTCGTTCTAGCTGCTTCGAATTTTTTGCAGTGCAAGATTATGTGGCGGACATCCACAACCGTGCCGCAACAATCACATACTGGTGGAGTTGATTTCTTCAATAGAAATTCGTGCGTAAGCCTTGTATGACTAATGCGTAGGCGAGTGAGTACTCGCTGGTCAGAAGAATTGTTTTGATCGAACCATTTTTTTGTCTCAGCCTTTACCTCCCGCAGTTTCACGTCCCTCATTTGCGCCCAACGTTCTTCCCACTGCTGTCGGATAGCTTGGTCCATTGCTTTCGTAGCGTCAATCCTAGGGATAGCGACATCAAGCGGCGGACTATTCCGCGCTTCACCTGCGAGACGATCTGCTTCTTCGTTGCCACGGATACCAGCGTGACCAGGAATCCAACAAAGGTGTATTAGACGATTTCGTAGTAGGCTCTCTATTTCCTGAATCCAGGGATGTTGTGATTTGCCTGTCTCGATGGCCATAAGGCAGCTGGCCGAGTCAGACATTATGATTAATTCGTTTGAGGCACCTATACTAAGGGCCGATTGGATCGCATAGGCCTCTGCTGAGAAAACACTACAATATGATGGAAGACCTATTGATGTTTGAAGGTTGCTGCTGAACACGCCTGCTCCAACATTATTGTTACACTTAGATCCGTCAGTGTAGACTACTGTGGCACGATTGAACCTGGTTGCCAGTAATTCCTGCACAATGGGACGCACAGTAACCGCGGGATCTCCTGCCTTCACTTGTCGTTTGACGTCCCATATAATGCGTGGTTTGACTTCATTCCACCTTCGATTAGAGAGTCGGGTCCGTACAGCGATGTTTGGCAGTTGTACGCCAACAATCTCCATAAGTCGATTGGATGCTCGTTGTACTACAGGAAGGTCAATATTTCCATGGTCCTTCTCCATCATGCGAATGGCAGCACGAGTAAGAGATTGAAGAGTCAGGAGGTCGAATGGTAATGTACCAGCTTCAGCCATAGTAGCCGAAATCGGGCTGGTGACGTATGCTCCAGAGGCATATCGGATCATGCGGTTGTAAACAGGTGCTAGTGTGCGAATGACCGATTCTTTTGCTCTGCTGACAAGTCCAATGCCGTAGAGGAGGCGTGATGTAATAATGGCCGAACCGATACGCAGCAAGGAATCGCGTTGCCCACGTGGAATTTTGGCCCCGACCATTTTCATGATTCGCAGCCTTGAGTCGCATGTGGTTTTCACAAGCTTGCAGTGATGCTTAAACGTTAGCGTCCGGTCGATAGTAATGCCGATTATTTTCAATCGAGTCGTCTTCGGTACAGGTACACGGTCGATGCAAATATTTTTGCTGGGTTCTCGACGGACGTTGGGGCTGCCGTAGAAGATGTTTGATTTTGTGGCTGAAATCTTGAAACCGACGCTTTTAGCCCACTTGTCAACAGCCCTAACCGCGGTTTGTAAGGAACGATGTAGAGTTTGTTCCTTATTCTTTCGTACTACAAGAAGAATGTCATCTGCATAAAGAAGTACGGTGACTGTACGTGGTATAACCAGGAAAAGCGGCTGCATTGATACAAGAAATAACGTGACCGAGAGCACTGATCCTTGAGGAACGCCGTTTTCCAACGGCATTTCACGTGATAGATGTCCTTTAACGTTTACTCGAAAAGTTCTGTCGGTGAGAAAGGTGTTTATTATATTGAACATCCGCCCACCGATCTGCCACTTTCGCAGAGTACGTAAGATGCCGAATCTCCATGTTGTATCATATGCTTTCGATAGATCGAGCGATGCTATTAAACAGTGTTCATCGCGGTTAGGTAACAACCTATCTAGCTCTGCCAGGTAAGTATCAATGCCGCGGCCAGCTCTGAAGGCATGTTGTCTTTTGTCGAGTCGCCCATTAGATTCTAGCTCAGTTGTTAACCTTCTATTGACCATACGCTCAAACACTTTAGCTATGCAGTTTGTCAATGTGATTGGCCGGAAGGCGGCAGGACCGGATTCAGACGAATTTGACTTCGGGATTGGCACTATTATTCCAGTTCGCCAGCTGGTTGGGAAAACACCACTTCGCCAGATTCTGTTGAGCAACTCCAGTAAGGCAGTCTTTACGGATAACGGAAGTCTTCGTAGCATCGGATACCCTATGGAGTCAGGACCTGTTGAGACGCTACGGCCTTTGTCGAGTGCCCACAGTAGCTCGTTCAGGGTGAAATCCGAGTTGTAGATGTTAGTTGTATCTGGTAGAAGATTCACGTGATCTCGTTCGGCCTTTTCCTTTGCCATTTGAAACAATGGAGGATAGCTAGAGGTCGCCGATCTCTCAGAATAGTGTTTTGCTAATTCTTCCGCTACTTCTTCCACGTTATCGGTGTAACCGTCAGGACGTTTGATGACAGCCGTGCTATGTTGTCGTTTACCTCTCAGAGTGTTGATTGTCTGCCACATTTTTGCCGTAGAACTGTTTGGAGATATGTTCCTGATGAACTCCTCCCATGACTGACACTTGGCCTTCTGCACAGCTTCCCTTGCTGCTGCCTTTGCTTCCTGGAACTTTTTTAGTGCATTAGTTGTATCTAATCCCGCTGTTTTAGTACGCTTCAGTGCTCTAAGGCATTTTCGACGTTGCTTAATCTTAATTTCCACTTCAGGACACCACCATGGTACCGATTTAGGACCGGTTCTGCCAGATGTTCGAGGAATACTGTTTGTTGCTGCTGACAGAATTCGGTCGACGAAATCATCCACCTCAATTTCGTCACCGGGTTTGATGCTACTAGCAGTCAACAGTTCAAACGATGCCCAGTCCGCTTGGTCGTACAGCCATTTTCTTCGCTTTGTTGTGTAGTTTGAGTATTCAGGCAGGGAAATGGCGGTCGGAAAATGATCGCTACCGTGGGTATCCGGTAGTGTTTGCCAAATAAACCTGGAAGCTAGCATATCAGAACAGATCGATAGGTCTAACGCTGATGATGAACCTGTGGCTGGGTCAATCCGAGTGTGTGATCCGTCGTTCAAAATAATCAGCTGTTCAGTAAGCGTTTTCTCAGCGATGAAGCGGCCGAGTGCGTTTGACGTTGTTGAACCCCATGCGGGATGATGCGCATTGAAGTCGCCAAGTAGCAACACCGGCGTCGGGAGTCCACTGAGTAAGTCGTCTATTTTGTTTTGACACTGGTTGGAGCTTGGTGGGATGTATATCGATACCACCGTCATCGGGGTCGGAAGATGTAATCTAACTGCGATAGCTTGGAGGTCATTGTTGATTTCGATGCGTTCGAAGGGGATCCCTTCTCGAATTGCAAGACCCACTCCTTGCTGCCAATAACGGCGATTTCCGGTTTCAAGTAGCAGAGTGTAGTTCTTGCCGACAAATTCTGGTGGGATCATTCGGTTGTCGGTTTTTGTCTCCTGCAAAGCTATTACCGACGGTTCGTGCTGGCTGATGAGTAGCTTAAGCTCACTTATATTCGCGCGTAAACCACGTATATTCCACTGTAATGCAAAGCATTTTGTGGCATCACGATAGCTAGACGAAGACGACGATGATGATGATAAAGATTCGTGGATTGGTGGAAAAACGGCCGGATTCCAGGAGGAAACAGAGGGTGAAAGACACTCGTGACTTGTCCCAGCCTCATTCCCCTGAAAATCCACTCCCATTCTAGAGAGGGGGGAGGTTACTTCACGCTCTCCCTCCCCACACCGATTGTGCGGAGGACTTCTTATACTAGTGCTTGTGGTAGGTGCATTGAGTGTAAGCGGTAAAGAGCGAGGTGGTAGATAGGTGGTGTCTGTTGCTTCGTAATCGACCGCAGAGGGGGATTCTCCATCAACGGGTTGGGGTAAGACGTCCCGGACGGATCCTCCAGCCTGCTGCGCTCTCACTTCTGAGAGTAAAGGGGGTACTACACTTTCCCTCCCTTCAAATCGATCGTTTTCAATGTTTGGTTCGCTTGTCAGGTGAGTGTTGCTGATCGGTGGCTGTCTGGACGGATTAGATTTTTGATGATGATGCTGGCTTGAGTTTGTCTCTTCGATTTCATCCTCATCGACGCTTATCGCTTCCTGATCGGATGTATTTCCTTTTCCGTGGTTTTCTTTGGTGGTGGGCTTTGTCGGCCTGGTGAGGTGTTGTTGTTCTTGTTGTGTCTCTTTTTCTTCTTGCTCTGTTCGTTAGCGCGGGATTCAGTAAAAGCAGGTGACCTCGTTCTTAGCTGCATCAAAGATCCGGCGATCTGGGATTCTCTTGGTTTTCTGGCCAGCTGAGTGTGTTGGTAAGATTCGTTTGATTGGCTTACGGCTTGGTTTGAGTGGACCTGTGTGTACTGCTGGGATGACTGGTTGATGGCTCCTGAGCTACCGGTGCTCGAATCTGCCTAATATGTGTCAGCAGTTTATCGATTTTCTCGTCCTTCTTCTTCATCACGTCAAGGAGCTGAGCGATTTGAGCGTCTTTCTCTTCATTTTTCTCTAATTCCTCCACTTTCTTCCGGTCAGCAGTCTGTTGAGCTGCAGCTGCGGCGTAGCTCCCCAATCCTGCTTCGATTCGCTTACGGGCTTCAGGGTATGTCAGATTTTTATCCACTTTCAGACGAATTACTTCCACTTCCTTTTATAAACAGGACATTGTCGGTTGTTTGGACGGTGAGGTCCACCGCAATTGATACAGTGAGCGGTTGCTGTACATTCATTATTCTCCGTCAGCGCATGATCGGCAGAACAATTAAGACAGCGTTGGGGACCAGGGCAGCGAGCACGAGGATGACCATAGCGAACACAACCATAGCACAGAAGGGGATTCGGGTAGTACGGACGAGTAGCAACACGGAGAAGACCGATTTTGACATTTGGCGGGTAACTACACCTGTTAAACGTGAGAATAAGAGCGGATGTGTTTACTGGTTGACCGTTCTCTTTGCGAGTGATCCGTTGAACTCGAATGACCCCTGATTGACGAGATTAAGCAGGACGTCCTTCTCCGCCATACGGATTGCTTCAAAGCACGAAATAACGCAACGGCTCACATTCAAGTTGGGATGCAGCTGTACGACGACTTCAGTGCCATCCAAGAGAGTGGATAACTTAAGCAGTTTACTAACTTGCGTTTTATCCCTAATTCTTAGCGTGTATCGCGTCCCTTGCGCTTCTGTCGATGCTCCTTCAATTGGTCCACCTGCAGCATTTTCTACTGATTTTCCAACAATAAAGGGATCCGATTTTATTGGAGTGTTTTCATTTTTGCTGATCAGTTGGAGGTAGGTTAGTGCACCAAAATCATTGACCGAGTCTACTAATCCTGGCCATTGGTCCCTTGACCTTCCTGGTCGCCGCTACTAGCGGCCGTCATGATCACCTAACCCTACTCTACCACTCGCTTTAGCTCACGGCGGGCGTTGAAAATATGCAAATAACAACGGTCACCCGTTGTTTACCCCAGAGGCGGTAAAAAGAAAAAGCAATAAATATGTTCCTACCTTACGCGCCTTCAACGTCGTTTGCACAGCACCAAATCACTAAAAAGTGACTCTGGCTATTTTCACGCAGTGGTGAAAAACTTTTCACCGAAAATCGAAAAAATCGATTTGTTCACCCTTTTGTACCTATTGCTACTCGGGTCACACAACACCAAAGCCACAATGGGCCACACAGCACTACCGTCGAACAATACGATAGCGGTTTGTTGTTTTCACCGTACACACGCGGAAGAGGCACTTTGTTCGCACTGTTTTGACCGTTTCACCGTTCGTTTTCACCGAATATGATCGGACTTCAATGTTAATCACTATTAAACACTGGCCGTTATGATACGGATGGCTTTTCAGCAATAAATAATCGCGAATACACACCCGAACGAAAGAATATCACGAGCGCGCACACGTTTGCTACAATGAACAACAATGTC
>JASCZW010007520.1:0-64806 GCA_034211315.2 Aedes japonicus | reverse complement strand
GCTCTTCGATTATAATAAAATTTGAGGTTTCATTTGTTTGAACCCTCCGCCCTTTCAAAAAGGAGGGGTCTTGAACCACCATAGAAACATTCCTGCCTCGAAACCCCCACATGCCAAATTCTGATCCTGATTTGCTTGATTAGTTCTCGAACTATGAAGAAATTTGTGTCTCATATGTACATGAGCCCCTTCCTGAGTAGTAGGGGTCTCAAACAATCATAAGAACCTTCCCCAGCCACAAAACCCCTTCATATAAATTTTCACGTTGGTCGGTTCAGAAATTTCCGAGTCTATAAGGGTCTGACAGGCAGACAGACAGACAGAAATTCATTTTTATGTATATAGAAATATACCCTCCAAAAACCTCCACAAGCAACAGAGAGAGAGGAGGGGTCTCGAACTATCGTAGAAACATTTATTGCCTTTAAAATCCCCGCACGCCAAATTTGGTTCCATTTGCTTTATCGCCCTCTGTCAGAGGGGGGTTCTCATACAAATGAAACACTAATTTGTGCATAACTCGAGAACTAATCAAGCTAATGGGACCCAATTTGGCATGTGGAGGTTTTTGGAGGAGATAAATGTTTTTATGGAAGTTTGAGACTCCTCCGCCATCTGGAAGGGGGCAGGAGGGGGGTTTCCACACAAATGAAACACAAATTTCCGAATAACTCGAGAACTTATCAGGTTAATGGAACCAAATTTGGCATGTGGAGGTTTTCGAAGGCAAGAAATATTTCTAAGTTGACTCGAGCCCCTCCTTTCTCTGTTTTATACATATACAGATGAAACACAAATTTCTGAGTAACTTGAGAAATTATTAAGTTATTGGAACCAAATTTGGCATGAGGAGGATTTTGTAGGCAAGAAATGTTTCTATTGTGGTTTGAAACTCCTCCGCTCACTGAAAGAGGGGTCTCTTATATACAAATAAAACACGAATTTCAGCATAACTCGAGAATAAATCAAGCAAATGGAACCAAATTTGGCATGTGGAGGTTTTTGGAGGGTATATTTCTATATACATAAAAATGAATTTCTATCTGTCTGTCTGCCTGTCAGACCCTTATAGACTCGGAAATTTCTGAACCGACCAACGTGAAAATTTATATGAACGGGTTTTTGTGGCTGGGGAAGGTTCTTATGATTGTTTGAGACCCCTACTCTCTTAGGAAGAGGGGTTATGATACATATGAGACACAAATATCTTCATAACTCGAGAACTAATCAAGCAAATCGAATCAAATTTGGCATGTGGGGGTTTTGAAGGCAAGAATGTTTCTATGGTGGTTCAAGACCCCTCCCGTTTTTGAAAGGGCGGGGGTTCAAACAAATGAAACTCAAATTTTTATTATAATCGAAGAGCTCCGTGTGATGGTTCGAGAACTGATCAAGCAAATGGAACCAAATTTGGCATGTAGGGGGTTTTTAAAGGCAATCATCGTATTGTGGTTTGAGAAACCACCCCCTCTGGAAGGGAAGGCTCCCATACAAATGAAACACAAATTTCTACCAAAAATGAGAATTATCCAGGATACTTAAACAAAAAAAAGTGTATTTCTCGGGTAAAAAGCATGTTTTGATAGAAATTTGAATCCCTGCTTATTCAAGAAAAAAAACTCATTCCGAAAAAAAACCACAAAAGTTACATTAAATTTTCCTTCATTAAGTTGAAAGCGTTGCAGTGCATGCACTGGGTTCAGCTAGTTAAAAATATTTTTTTCGACGCGTCTTGCGGCATCACAATGATCGATTAATTAAAATATTTGTAAAAAATAGTAGATCAATAATAACTTCAACAGGTCAACAATATTTTCAATAAAAGTAAGCCTCTCGTGCGGCAAGATTTCCCCCTATATGAATGAATAACAGTTTACAAAAAAAGTGGAGGAAATTACCCAATTTCATAACCTCGATAAACTTTGTTAACACTAAATTAAGGAAATTAAAATACAAATAATATCAAAAACAATAATGTTCATTTCAATTCCTTGCGGTTTTAATATTTAAAGAAATGAAAATAAGAAGGGAATTATTTTTCAAATACCTACTAAGTGAACAAAAAAAAAGTAAATGGAATTAATAAATCTTGTTACAAACAACACCGCGATATACCAGTTTTGTGCACATGCCTGCTAGTGAATTCCTAAGAGGGTCCTTTGCGTTCTAATTTCGATTTTGATCTGGCAAACTCTTGTACCCCGAACGATATCTAGGTTCATAGGCGTAGCCAGGGAGAGGGCAGATAGGAGCGACTGCCTTCCTGACTGAGCAATCAAATTTAGTCTTTGTGAAATGGATTCGGAGACGCAATCATCTCCCGAAAAAAAAAGTCATTCCTGGAAATGGCGTCTCGAAAATGGCCTTTGGGAAATTACCTCTAGGAATTTATCTCTGGAAAATAGCTTCTGGAAAATGGACTTTGGGAAATAGCATCTGGAAAATACGGGAAACAAATAAATTCCCGAAAGAAAATAGAGACAATAATCAACTCAGGAAAATGGCGACTTTTGAAAAGGCTGGTTTCAGAAAAGTTATTATTTCCGAAAACAAGAAACACAAAAATCTACTCTGAAAATTGATAAATCCGGGAAATGATCTCTGGAAAAAGGATTCCTGGAAAAGTTCCAGGAAAACAATCGATTTCCCGAAAAAAGAAGGACAGATATCCGCTCTAAAAATTTGTCATTCCGGAAAATTCCTTCTGAGAAATGGTTCCCGGGAAATGACCTCTGGGAAAAGGCCCTTGGAAAATGGTTTCAGGAAAGCATACATTTTCCGAATATACGAGGACAGAGATCCGTTTTGGGAAATAAGTCATTCTGAGAATTGGCCTCTGGGAACTAAATACCGATATATAATAATTTAGAACTTGGATAATGTCTGTAGACTGGGAATCGATGCAAAACACAATTTTGAAATCCAAGATGGTCCCCCTTTTTAAATCCTGGCTACGCCCATGTCTAAACACAGTCTAGTTATGATATGCGGACATTGAGTATATTTATCTCTTTTATTTATATTTATTTGGCGTCACTCTTTTGTTTTACAAATAGTACAAATCATCCTAACTCAATGAATTATTGAGTTATAAACTACATATATCCATTTAACCAGCCCTTGGATCAGTTTATCATGTCGTTCGTTACTAAACACCACGAAAAAAATAAAAATAAAACTAACTTTTAACAGACGCAAACTCTCGAGCGAATTGGATGTAATATGGATATATCGGAAATCTCGTGGATCTAATTGTCGTTAACTATGGTGTTTATCGATATACCAACTTTACATCCTATATTGTTCCGAGTTCCATAGGAAGCCTCTTCATCCTTCATCTTAGAGAAGGACTTCCTTTCGAGTCGTTCGTCCCTAGAGAACTCGGAATGCGAGCGGGTTTATATCTAAGTTTGTAACTATTCTTAAGTTTTATTAGTTTACTACTGAGCTGAATATATTTTCCTAGAGCAAAATATTAAGAAAAATTATTGTGAATCTACAGTTTTATTTTAGAGCTGAACAGAAGTATGTTTTAAGGCATGTTTGTTGTGATCTTTAATTTTTCTTACTAAACCAAGTATAAAATATTTCATCCAAGCTTTTGGTTATTTGAGTGCAGTTAATAAAATCTATTTAATTTGAAGAAGCAAGCAATAACGGTAGTGTTCGGGTCAATAAGGCCCCTAGGATTCCGCTCATTTTCCAAATCACCATCATCTCTCCCTTCACTCTTTCCCCAGCATTATAAGTTGTTTAGCTTAAAACTGATCTTGGAATACAATTTTTACCGCCAAGAGATAAAACATAAATCATACGAAGGAAGCAAAGTTACCTCAATACAATTTTTTTTCAAATGTCTCATGAAAATTCATTTCCATTATTGAATTCCATGTCCACAATTATAACAAGCCGTTGCCATCAGCAATGTTGGTTGGAATTATTCCATTTAACTGCACCTGTTATCACGATCGAATAAGACTTATTTTTTTTATGATACAATGGACAAAGTCTTCCCATAGTAATCGTCATGTTAAATCATTACGTAGCAGCCCATAACCTGTGTTTCCTCTTTTAATAGGGTTGGTTTAACGACACTTTACAGACTGGGGTTGTTGGAAGTCGTAAGGCTACTCGAACATGAAGGCATGAGCCAAACAATATAATTTACTCATTTGCTTCTCGATTTTACTCAATATACAATTCTTTCCGGTCGTTTGAACATTCGTATAGATTACCCAAAGATCAAAACTATCATCGCAAGTGCGAAGCAATTATTTTCTCATTTTTTAATCATGTTTCATGCATTTACTTACAAATGAAGAAGAGCCAACGTTTAAAATTGCATAAATCTTCACTGATCTTTCAGATCAGCTTGATAAAACAAACACCCACTGTGGTTTCTGTACAGTGTTTAGTCTAGAGGAGGCAACTTCCTTTAATTCATGAATCAGATAATCATCTTTACACCCAGATACCTCGGAAGATCAGGTTTACTCACGTTAACTCGACCAAATCCAGCTGGAGCGGCAGTGAAGCGTCTAGTAAGCAACAATAAATGGAGTACCTACGCATCCAATGCGGTAAGCTAGACACTCCTCAAAAACTGCTTTTTAATGTGAGAGCTTGAATTTGTAAACAAACCGCAACCAGACACGCAATTACCTATACACAGTCGTGCGAAACAATTTGCTCCCAACCGCGTCAAAAAGCGCGAAGAATGCGAAGCAACGAACGATGCCACACCACATACCGAAATACCATTTCCCAAAACAGAGCAGCTCACAGCTTGGACTTCAAACTTGATAGACAGCGGCCGGCGGCATGCGCCGCATCACTTTGACGGCATCTGGACAGGTGGGACTGTCATGTTTGCACGTCTGACCTGCACGCTGTAGGAGAATCGAATGCATTGTGATTATGATCGAAGAGGAAGAGGCATGAATTTGACAGTTCAATCCAGTTTTCGGATTTTGGCAATATACTTTCTATGATAACGGTTTTAACGGAGGAATTCGACTGAAATTGATATCGTGAAATTAGCAACGTTTTCGATCACAACCAACAGAAACTGATTATACTTAGCTTTGCTCCCGTTTCAGCACATCGCTCAATCGCTCATCCACCATATGGGCAACAAAATAAGTAGCACGAGAGTTGTTTGGTTTCTTAAATTTAATTTATGTTGAATGTATAATTTACTGCCACTCATCGCTGGTCACTTTTGCCAAAACATAGTATTTTCAATGGATATAGTATTAATTTTTAACCAAGTTATTTATTTGGCTCAATCGCGATAGCTTTACTGAGCCTATAGGCAATGTTTAGGGATTACACACAAAAAGAACAACTTTTTTAACAAACTATGGTTCGTATTCCTACGAGGAGGCGACTAAATTGTTGCTTCTTCTTGTTCTTTTGCAACTCTAGCTGCCTCGTTTACATGAATTTCTGCTTATGATACAATCGATGGATACCAGCTATGGCAGATTATGCACGAATATGGATTTCCGGAAAAACCGCCGCGGTTGGTCAAACAACGATGGATCGAGTGATGTGTGTCGTCCGAGTCTCAGGGCCACTCTTCGAGTCCCTTCGAATCTCGGAGAAGGTAACGGCAAGGTGATGGATTGTTGTGTTTGTTGTTTAACATTGCACTGGAGGATGTGATTCGAAGAGCTGGGATAGACACAGGTGGAACTATCTTAAGCAAGTCTGTCCAACTATTTGGCTTTGCCGAAGACGTTGATATTGTAGCACGTAACTTTGAGACGATGGCGGAATCGTACCTCAGACTTAAGACTGAAGTGGATAGGATTGGGTTTGTGATTAATGCGTTGAAAACAAAATACTCCCTTCATTTAGAGTAATTTAGGGACCACGAGTTCAGATCGACGGTGATGAAATCGAGGTAGTAGATGAATTCGTGTATCTGGGCTCATTGGTGACCGCCGACAACGACACCAGCAGAAAGGTAAAAAGGCGCACTATGGCAGTCAATTGTGCTTCCGGGGGCGACCCCGGCGTATTGGTTAACATCCATACCTCTCACGCCAAAGTCACGAGTTCGAATCTCACCCCCGAAGAAGTTACGAAAATGCCCAAAAGTGGTGTTTGAGTGACTAAGACGGGAGATGAACCAGCCCGAGGCTGAAAATCTCGATAATCAAGAAACAAAAACAAATGGGCTTCTTTGGACTCCGAAGGACGCTGAGAACGAACAAAGTTCGCCGAGCTACAAAGTTGACCATATATGTAGACATTAATTAAACAGGTAGTTCTCTACGACCACGAAACATGGACATTGCTAGTGGAGGACCAACGCGCAATTGGAGTCTTCGAACGGAAGGTGCTGCGGACGATCTACGGTGTAGTGCAGATGGAAGACATAACGTGGAGGAGGCGAATGAACTACGAATTGTATAAGTTGCTGCGAGAACCTCCCATCGTACACATCGCTGAAATCGGTCGACTACGATGGGCTGGGCATGTCATAAGGATGTCGGACGACAGCCCTGTTAAAATGGTTCTCGAAAACGAACCGACGGGTATAAGAACAATAGGCGCGCAACGAGCAAGGCGGATCGATCAAGTAGAAGGCGTCCTGCGGATTCTCCGCAGACAGCGAGGGTGGCGAGGTACAGCCATGGACCGATTACAATGAAGACAACTTCTGTGTACAGCAGAGAGTCAACTTTTTTCTTCCATGATCCATAAAAGTGCTAACACCTAGACAATCTAGCAGTGATTACGTCTGATAGTCAACAGGCTGACGATCACCTCATGCAATTACCCGCTCAGGGGGTTGCATCGAAACACTTCGTCTAGGGTGTAAACATAGACTGTTTGTCATTTATTTCAGAATGGGTTTTCTAGTTTTTACAAAATTTGTGTTTTCGTTCTCGGCTACATAAGTACATAATGCTAGAAAGATATAAATGTATAAGCGCCTCGGGACAGTATTGCCGAGTCACAATCGAATTAGAATTTTGGCTATTTGACACTTTCGGTGCCTTCGGCAATACACGCCTTGGCTCGCACGTTTATGGCGAAAAACTTCGGGTTGTTTACCCGACCTACCTCACTGCTTTTGATTCGCCTCTAGTGGCTGTTAATTGATTTATTTATCTGCTTGCGTGAAGATGCGCGTGGGTAATTTGGAAAATGATGAGCTTTGGCTTGTAAAGTGATCCGCGTTGGCTTGGCTTTTCAAATGATGCGCGTTGGTTTGGATAGAAAGGATGCGTATAGTACTAGAAGCCACATCCGCCTTGGTCTTATTGGTAAGTAAGGTACGGTTGACAAGAATGCGATGAACTGTATGAACGCGCGATCGCAAGTATCCATCTCCATCGTTTCTAGAGTGGTTCATAATTAGGTCCCAAGAGCCAATCGTAAACAATCACTTTAAACGTCGATTTCACGAATATCAAGACTCTTGCGATATTCAACCGCACCACATGGTAGTGGCAGCATTCCCCTACCAGGTGCTGCTTTCAATTTACGAAAGTGTTTGAAGATTCGAAAGAAATCGACGTTTAAATGCATTGTTTACTATTGGCTTGTATGACGGTTCCGGCTGTTATGTCCAGAGATTTCTAGTTTAACTCGTTGTGACTGTGGATCCTTGCGGGTTACCTTACCCGTCCATTGTAGTGTTAATGGTTCTACCGGTCCGGAAACGCCTAAACGATCAGGAACATCTTCCTCCAGAAGTGGAGGTCGAGGACCCCTCATCGATGAAAGCAAATACAACCTCTGTCCGCGCCCCCGCGTACAGAACTACTGGAAGCAATCCAAACATGGGACAAAGACTGCTGATCTGCGTGACATGATTGGCGAAAACATTTGGGAAAGATTGAGCGGAATGGAGAGTGGAGAAGAGTGTGGTGTTTTTGGCGGCAACCCTCAATCTCACACCCCTGCCAGGACTTGCCAGCCAATCAGGCACGCACGACACAGGCTTTTCTGCTGAACGATATTCCACCGTTCATCAATGTTGAGCGATTTGAAGTGATGGCAATCTGCCACCCGATGTTCTTCTCGTTCACATGTAGCGCTTGTCTTACCTGCCCACCCCATCTTCAGCAAACCAGGAAGTTTCTCAACGAGCTTCTGCATGAGCACCTGACCAAGTGCGTGAACTAACTAGCTGCCTTTAAGTGATAGACGAGATTCTGAACTGATCCGAAATCTATCAACGTTCCAATCAGCGATCGAATAGGGAGCTCTGGTCTGCCAGACAGGGTCCACAGAGTATTTACAACCTGATGGAAGAAGAAGTTGGCTTCTCACCGACTCGTAAGCACAGTTTCTCGTAGTCAACGAGTCATCTGTAACCGTTCTGTAACAAAGAATGAAATACAGTGTTTTTATAATGTGCACCATGTGATCGAGCCTTCAGGTAAATTTATCAAACAGTGGCGCTGAAACTCACTTGGCAGTCCATCTCGAATGAACTAAAACGTCTACAGCAGACTTAAGTTTAAAGAGACGTTAATAAAATGAATCACTTGGCAGAAATCCCGGCCGTGCTTAACAGTCGAAAGCTGAAAAAAGCGCACAAATCCATATAAATATGATGACACGAAGTCACGAGTGATGAGCTGAAGTGCTCTTGAATGCTTGATGAATGTTCAATCGGGGTGTTAGTAACAGGCGAGCGTGTAGACCAGAAGTGTTCTGTTTTACGGAATTATTCCTTTGAAGTTACTCCAATTTTGGACCTTTTCTGTTCGTTTGGTTAAAACCACTTTTGGTTGGCAAGTCAAGGACCACCAGGGCACGCACCATAGGAATACCAGTAGGAACCTTGGGATCGTAGACATGTAGGGCATTGCTGGTTCTCGGCCAGTGTTGATTATGCTGTCCATTAGTGGCAGTGGATTGGCGAATCATGAGGACCTTTGTGAACACAGCTTGAACATGTTTGGTATGATGAGCTGAGGTGTGAGGTTGGCCTTCGGTTTACATTGGCCGGTTTGGTCTGACTAACGGTGGTACGTCTCCGGAAACCAGCTGCGAGGCAGGGATTTTACCTACGTGTAACCCGAGAGAACATTGTTGCAACCAGCTGGATACCCGTTGATCCGATTCGGGAACCGATCCACCTCTGCTGTCACACTCACTCAACTGTTGGATTAAGCTCTTATTCTCCAAGGACTCCTTCCTGTCAAACTGCTGCTTTTGCTGGAACTCCCGTTCATACTGCAATTTCAGCTGCCGCAGCTTCGCTTTTTCCTTTATTCTCCAGACGCCGCAATTCTTCATCCATTTCCTTCTTCCTCAATAAATCTTGCGCTTCTAATTCCTGTTCTTTCCGGATCTGTCCTTCTTCCGCCAGTTTCAGCTCGTTCTACAGACAGATGGAACGAATACTCGAAGTCGTGCTAGGAACAACTGATCCGGCCTTATTGGATCTTTATGGGACTGATTTGGTCCGGATTTGTGAACTAACGAACGGAGACTACGATCTGTCGGTGGGTTTGATTGACTTGCCGACAATGTTCTATCGACGATTTGTATTGCTGTGCACCTCCCGCAAACTTACGGCTTACCCTTCACTGAATCATCCACTTCTGCGCAACCGAAGTGTTACCAGAGCCGACAGTTGTCACAGGACCACCTTCTCAAAAAAAAAAAAAGTATCTTCCCGGGTACAGGATTGACAGCTACTTCCTGTGGGTCCTTGATGTTCCACTATTCCAATCCCCGTGGATAAAATTCTTGAAGCTTTTGTTGGGACGACCGATTATGTCACATCAAGTCTCGACAGCAAACACAGTTTTCTACGGTGTTGTGAGCTTCAAACTGAAACATAGTTTTATTTCGAAATTTTTCAGAAGCAGATAATTTCTCATCTCCATGAGAGGCTCTAGGAGTGGACAGTAATTTATTGCTAGAACGAATAGAAATGAAAAGAAAGTATTGATAGTTCCGTATGAAGTAACTGCAGGCTTTGAAATTTAAAGATACAAGCTTGAAAACGAGCGGAGGGCCTTGATCTGGTTCTGACGATTTCTCCCTCTCCCAATGTGCCCGATCGGATACTACCGTTCAAATAACCTCCGCTCGTTATCAAACTTGTATATTTCAATTTCAAAGCCTGCCGTTTGATAAACTTAAACTATTTGGACTCAGATAAAACATGACACTCGTCTGCCAGTGTATTAAATTTTACGAAGAAGCGGATTCCTTTAAAATTGAGTAAAATTTCTGCTTTTTATCGCGTTACAAAAGATTCCTCTATATAAAATGTGCAGTTCTTAGCAAAAAGAAAATCTCATGCTCTCTATCATATACGTATCACTTGAGCACCCAGCCGGTGGCTCATTTTCTCCGGAATCTAATTTGCATTGCATATTTAGTTTCAACGTTAATTTTTTACCTTCATGCTGGAATACTTTGCCGGAAGTTTTGTTAATTATTGACCTTTAGTAACTATTCACATACTGCCAAGAAGTACTGATTCTCTTTTGAAAATAATAAAAGGACCTTACTCGTATTACAAATCGATTATTATATTGAAGATACAGCAGTCGGTATGATTTCTTACTCACCCCATTCGCAAGATTCCGCAAATCTCGGAGAAATTTTTATTAGTTTTTCTCGCTTGTTGTATGTTTAAGATCTTGGTGTAGTTGCTCCAAAATGTTATCACCTTGTTCTGAACAGATTAGAAAATAAAATGTAAAAAAGTTGCCAACTCTCGAACAAGCTATGTCAAAGGAAATATTTTTGTGATGTCGTTTTTCTTAAGTTTTTAAACAGTTCAACTAATTTACGAATGTGCAGGTTCAAAATCAAGTCTCAACAAGCCATGTTCGCTGGTACGATTGAACAAAATTATTTAAGATGAACTTCAATATTGATTATGGCATTGCTTCGATAATTTCTATTGCAATATGTGAAACTGCTAGACCAATCAGTGTATAGTTGAATTATAAAAAATAGTATGAAGAAAAGTTTGAGGTGTATACAGAACTTAATTTTGTCAGCATCTAAGAAATTCTTTGAAGTTCTACGAAGATTCGCAAACTTTTGAAAAGCTTCTTGAATTTCTGGAAAGTTCTCTGAACTTATGGGTGTTCTCTAATTATATGAAAAGCTCCCTGAACATCTTGGGTAGCGCTATCAACTTCTAAAAAGTACCCAAACAATTGAAATAAGTTTTCTGAGCTTCAGCGAATCTCTTTGAATTTCTGTACAGTTCATTGAACTTCTGGGAAGAACCCTTAACTTTTGGGAAGTTCCCTGAGGGAAGGTCCATTAATTATGTCACGCAGTAAGGGGGGCGGGGGTTTTTGAAAAAACGTGACAGTCCATACAAAAAAATTTAAGGTGTATACTGAAAACGTGTCAAGGAGGAGGGGGGAGGGTTATAAATAGTCATTTTTTGCGTGACATATTTAATGGAAGTTCCCTGAACTCATGGAACATTTCCTGAATTTCTGGAGAATATCGTGAATTTCAGACCAGTTGGCTAAACTCCTGCAAAGAAGCGTAAAATTCTAGGAAGTTCTTGATTTTCTGAAAAATTTCCTGATTTTCTGGTATGTTCCCTAAACATTAGGAAGAATAAAAACATTTTTGGGAAGCTTCCTGAATTTCTTAGAAGCAACCTGAGTTTCTGATTAGTTCCGCGAGTTTCTTAGAAGTTCATTAAATTTATGTGATTTTTTGAACTTTTGGGGTTTCGTGCATCAGTTTCTTCACATTTTTCACATAGTGTCCAGGAACATCTCTCATAGCGAAAATCTCGGTCGACGTTGGGGCGTTTTCAAGGACATGACCCTCTGTTTGAGCTTTTGTTTTTCCACTGCCAAATAATAAATCAGCATTATCTAATATCGTGTAAATGAAATACATGTATTCAGACACTCACCTTCAGCCAAACGAAAGCGCAAGTATTTCTCGTCGTCTACTAACGACGCACTTTTGGCAGTACACATTATTTGGTAAAACCAACTCATGGGAAAAAGTTTGCTAAAAATCTGCGATCTCTGAAAAAATACTTCTGATCTCTGACGTTGGAGTTTTGACAGGATGACAAGTGTTGGCGGGTTGAACAACGGGAAATAGAACACCGGTGCAGAGGACGCAAAGTTGGTCCACTTTAGCTGGTTCTGTTCAAGTTTGGATGATGCAAATCAAGTATAAAGTTGTTCCAAAAATAGACCGCCGCTGAAGATGTCCCCAAAGAAAGGATATTTTCAAAAAGTAAACAGAGTCAACAGTGTTGTATGCGAGTCTTATTGCTCTATTAATTTGATTCAAAATAGCTTTTGATCCCCCTCATCACATATGGCATCTATAGAGTGTATTTTTCATGTATTTATACCTGTTTGTGCTCAAACAATCTTCAAGGTGTTGCCGTATGCCAGAGACTTTTGAAATTCCTAAAGTAAATTCTCTGATCAAGAATAGCTGACGGTTCAGAGATTTTAGTTATTTACTTGGAGGAAGTGTGATTATGTGTGTTAGTTGTATACACCGATACGAGATTTATGCTGGACTAGCTGAACCCAATGCGAGCCTTGCTACGCTAGCAACTAAATGAATAAAAAATTATAGGAACTGGTGTTTTTATGCTTTTTTAATAAGTTTTGTTTACTTTTTTATGTTTCCTTATGTGTGTTAATGTTGCCAAAAAAAACGTAGGTGCGTCTTTTTAATTTAACCTTCGGATCGATAGTTTCTCGGCTCCTCTTTTTTCAGACAGAGAAAGAGTCTCGAACTATTATAAGAACCTTCTCCGGCCGCAAAAAATCCTGCATACAAATTTTCATAACAGTACACACTACCAAAATCTCGTGTAAATTTCTGTCCCTGAGACCGACACATGCAAGCGTCCTTTAACGCATAAGAAGGTGTTGAAAGAGATGAGAAAATAAATTCAACCTAACACATCTTTTGTCGAATTGCGTATGTGTCAGTTTCAGGAGACATAGTTTCACACGAAATCTTTCTTTACGTCCCCCGACTATTACGTTCCCCTGGCTATTTACAAAAATGAATTAGATCTCGGGTAAAATTCATAATTTCTAAGTGTGTAGGGCTAATTCTCATATTTGGTTGAAATTTATGTTTCATTAGTATGAGAGCCTCCCTTAGCTCAGTCGATAAAGGCGCAGCTACAAAGCAGCACCATGCTGGAGATGACTGGGCTTAATTCTCGGTCTGGTATAGGATTTTTTCGTTACTCCCTGGGCATAGGGTATGATTGTATTTGACACACAATCATACTGTATGCATGTATGTAAGGTAGCCACCATCCCTTCTACGACCTTGTCATGTATGCAGATCAACTTAATAGCAAGATCAAATTGAGTTACCGGGTTGCATTCACAGTAACGCTGTATGAAGGGCCAAAAACGGTGGGCGGACCCGTAAGCAGAGACACTTACGCGAAACCCGCGGGAACATAAGATTCTCCTTCCAACGATACGATCCAACAAATCGAATAATCCAATTCGCAATACTTATTAAGCTTTCTACGGGATGGCTTGTTAAGAAGGGCGCGTCACTCTCGCTGAAACTGTTGGAGTAGAACTCACAGCATCTCAATCGAATCGGTAGGATAAGAAAATGATACTGTTTATTCCCTCCTAAACGCCGGTTGTCATACCACTCCATTGTCCAATTCCAGCTTAAATGATACCCTGATGCTCCCTCCCTTCCCAATATATATATTCATTGTTATGTAGTAATATATAAAATATAGTGAATATTATACTGAAAAAAAAAATATAGTGAATGATAATATGATATATAATATAGGGAGTCAATGTAAGAATGATATAAATATAGTAGCTATGAGAAAAAAACTTGATTCAAACATATTTTACAATACTTGGAATATCTATGGATGAGCAGATGAAGAATAGTAAATCAAAAATTTCGAAGTGCTGTTCCGTTTTCTTGAATCACAAAAACTTTTTGTAGTGAGTCTCACTACATATCATATCGTTTAATATCATAACATAAAATAAAAATCTGACGTTATAATGTAAAATAAAAATATGGGCAAGCCAGTAAACTATAGTATAATATATATCCGTAACTTAGCTGGTCATCTACTCATCGAAAGACTTCCGCTGTTGCAGCTTCGATAAAATGTATATCTATTAAGATTTGAATTTGTTTTCACAGTTATAGTCAAATAACATAATAAGCGTAAGTATAATATCTGTTATCCACTGGTTTGTAACTGCGAGAAAAAAAAAAAGATTAGATATGTATTAATATCCTAATGGCAGCATAATTAATCATCAATTAAAAGAGAGATTTGAGCAATAAAAAATGAAAAAAGTGCCATTAAATTATTAAGGCCTGTGCCAACAAATAATGTGATCAGCATTAAAAATTAGGAATGAGCAATAAAGATGAAAAAGATCTTCGGATAATCTAATTGTGACCGGTAAATCTGTCAAATAAAGCAACAGCTATTAGTATATGTGCAATTAAATATGGCAGTATTTCCGCCAAATTATGTAATTTGAGCACTAAACTATTCGCATATGTCTTTTAATTTTGTTAGATTTTCCCATAAAAACAGTAAAATGAGCAATGGATATTTATTTATCCATTGCTCATTTTACTGTTTTTATGGGAAAATCCAACGAAATTAAAGACATATGCGAATAGTTTAGTGCTCAAATTACATAATTTGGCGGACATACTACCATATTTAATTGCACATATACTAATAGCTGTTGCTTTATTTGATAGATTTACCGGTCACAATTAGATTATCGAAGTCTTTTCTCATCTTTATTGCTCATTCCTAATTTTTTAATGCTGATCACACATTATTTGTTGGCACAGGCCTTAATAATTTAGTGGCACTTTTTTCATTTTTTGGTGCTTTTTCTGAATTACTAAGTGCAGGTAAATATTTTAGCCATATCCTAATAGTCTTGGAAAGCTGAAAACAGCAAACAATTAGGAGAAATAAATTTTATATAAGCATGAATAATGCCAAAAACGTAGATTATATAAAACCAGACAAAAAAAATCCGATAGCTAATATTGGTAGGGATCAATAAATGATTCTGTGAAATAGGAAAGCAATGATTATAAATTATATAGTTTTCGTGAATAAGGAAAATGCTTTTTTGAGTAGAATTTGTCGTACATAATGCCTCCTACATTTTTTTCAGTGAAAATGGCATAGAATATAGATAAAATAGCGAAGGGATGTTATAGTACAAAATGATAATACCAATTTGAATTGTGTACATTTTTTTTTTTTTTTTGATTTAATCGGTGGTTATGATAATTTATCTAAGGATAAATTATCACAACCACCGATAAAAAAATATATTTAAAATTATTTTAAAATACTTGTGAGTTCCATGGATGACCTGAAATCATGTACCGCCTAAATAATATATGTATATCTACAATATCGATGTGCCGCTGCTATAGTGGAAAAAATTATTTATGTGATATAACCACAATGGAACTGACTCTTAGCTTCGGGTCCTGGAATCCCTACTGAGCCCTTGCGGCACGTCAAGCTGGCCAGTTCAGCGCAAGGGTGTATTTGACACACAATCATACTAATGCAAAAATGGAAAGCATGAAGAACACTATGTTGAGAGCAAGAAATAAGCAAATTGTGAATACAATAAGCTTGAAATGCTAAAAGAAAAATGCTTAAATAAGAGCCCCCTCTCTTTATCAGAAAGGGGAGGGGTCTCGAACATTTTTTGCCTCCAAAACTTCCAAATGCCAAATTTGATTCCATTTGCTTGAATAGTTCTAGAGTTATGCACAAATTTCAGTTTCATCTGTATGAGAGCCTCCCCTTCTAGAAGGGGGAGGGGTATAAAGTCCCAATAGAAACATTTGGGTTCCATTCACTTGATGTGGTTCCATTCACTTGATTAGTTCTCGAGTTATGCAGAAATGTGTTGCGTTTGTATGAGGCCCCCCTCCCTTCTAGAGAGCGGAGGAATATCAAACTACCATAGGAACCTTTAGCTCTTCGAAAAACTTCCACATGTCAAATTTGTTTCCATATGCTTAAATAGTTATGCAGAAACTTATGTTTCATTTGTATGGGAGCCCCCTGCTCGAACAGTTTTTGCCTCCAAAACTCCCAAATGCCCAATTTGGTTCCATTTGCTTGAATAGTTCTAGAGTTATGCAAAAATTTCAGTTTCATTTATGTTACAGATCCACCTTATAGAGAGGGGAGGGTCTCAAACCACCATAGAAACATTGTTTGCCTCCAGAAAACCCCACATGCAAAATTTTGTACCATTTGCTTGATTAGTTCTCGAGTTATGCAGAAATTTATGTTTCATTTGTATGAGAGCCCCCTAAACAGAGGTGGGAGGGTTTTTTTTTATCTTAAGAAACTTTCCCGGTCCAAAAAACTCTTCCATACAAAATTTCACACCGATTAGTACAGTAGTTTCCGAGTCTATAAGGTTCAGACAGACTGAAATTATTTTTTATATATATAGATTTAAAATGAAGATTCATTGTTATTGCAAGAACATACTTTGAAAAAGAAAAGGCACAATAAAAGCTATTATAGTTTGGACATAGTCAATTAAAACATAGCGTTGCTTGTCTTCTCCCAGTTATTTTCCAGAACAAAACTTCTTCGATTGTATTTTGCCTTTTTATTGTTGATCTTAATCCAGCATTAAACAAGGAATTAATTCAATTTGTCTGAAAAATGTTACTTGGAAATCTTAAAACTATTTATTTGTTGTTGGATGGAAGCGATTACCTCTTAAATCTGTTGATCACCAAACAGATTAATTTTGATTTAAGCTATCCGATTTTTTAAAACAATGATGTGTTCCATTTATCTACCTGAACTGTGGAATGTTTCAATCTTTAAGCAGTATTGAATAGCTCGACTTCTATCGATCTAAATATTGAATACTGTACATTGGCATATTATTACAATGTCAAAATAGATTCAACATATTCACACAAATTATGATTCAGCTATCCTTGAGATTTATGTATGGTCATAGAAATGAAGCTATATGAACTGAGTTATATGTCTGTGCGAATTTGAAAGTAAACCCATTATTTATCATAGACCAACTGTTTCCTATAATTCACTTCTCCGCATCGCCATTCAAATTTGAACGTCCCAATAATCGCAATGACGCATTTATTAGCACAACAGTACCTCAGGCTATTCAGTAGATGCCCCCCTCCGACCACCTACGCTTTGTTCGATTCACACGCGCGCAAAACTTTCGCGTCAACATTGTAATGCTGTTCATTTGAACAAATTAAAATAAGCAACAGACAAAGCCGATCAAACCCTTTCTCCGATAGACCAACATGATCGCATCATATTATTACCGCATACGCTTTCGCTGCTACTGCACAATACATTCTATTCACCCATCTATGCGTTGGAAAGATGCTGACGTCCGACGAAGTTGATGGCAAACGTCGAACATTACGATCGCCGATGCAGGGAAGATGCCGTCGCCGTCGTCGTGACAAGTGATTGTAGCTAGACACTGTCCAACAATAGCCCAAAGTTGCCTTGTAACAATGACCTATTGAATAACATCTCATCACCATCATCATAATAATCATCATCATCATCATGAACTTCCCTTGGCCGCATTGGCAACCCTGTTACGACCCGGCTTCCGTTCCTTTCTTTCACGGATCATTTCACTTTCAATTTGCAATATTCGCTGTCCATCTAACAAAACAGCAGGAATGCCAGCGTTGTGTGAGAAACTCCACCGTTGTGTGACGACCAGCCTGTGGACAAAACAAAAGCCCCCCAATGACCACATCAACGACGCAATCAAAAGGCCGTTATCATAAGTCAATGACGCTTCACAGTAGTTGCCCATGCTTTCTTCTTCCTCGGTTGTTGTAAGGTGGAAGCATGCCTTGTTAAACAACGGTCGTAATTTGTTGCAAATAGTAATTGAAAAAAGAAACATCTGTTGAATCGGTCTCCAAGTTCCTGCATCGACAGACATATACCCATTTGTTATCATCATCATAAATTATAATCGGAAAGCATAGACAGCTTGGTGAAGGTGGAGGAGAATTACCGAGGAACTCCATCCAGCCAACTGATGCAATCGCGGAGGCACTCGGTAGAAGTGTATAGCAAAATCACTCAGACGCGCAAAGGAATGGACACTTGAAGGAACAGTGGAGTATAATTGATAAATTAAACTTTCAATGGTATTGGCAAATCGTATTGGATTAAATAGGTAGGTGATGGAGATGGTGATGGCGGTGGCAGAAGTAATCTTTTCAGATTATCAACTAAATTTAATGATTTTGTTGAGCCATACGGAGTATAGAGCAGGAATAAAGTGATTTTATGCTTCCGGCGGATGGTGCATGGTGGAGTGTTTTATGTCCTTCTAAGCGCCCATACCTTTTATCATTAAGGGCAATTAAGAAACGTAAGTACTCAAGGGTGGCATGCAAGCTGATACGACCAGTAGAAGTTTTTATCTACCCGGTTTACAAACAATAATTGCCATTGCAACTGGTAAACTTGTTTTTAGCTCTATTTACGAACAATTATGAGAAATGGTACACATTGGAAATGATCAAACGAAAGGGAAATTTTAGGTGTTTGAAAAGAAAATGAAAGTGAAGTACCATGACGGATCATAATCAGGACGGTACCAATATACGAGCACTTTGACCAATTTATTACAATTAAATAGTTAGTTATCCAATGTTTAATATACCATAGTGTACTAGGTGGGGTAAAAAGAACTCTCCTTGGGAAGGAATTTTTTTTTAATTTTTTTTTTCAATGTGGTCCCCTTCAGCTCGATATACTTATTCCAGCGATTTTCCAATTTCTTGATCCCGTCCGAAAAGTAATTTTCCGGAAGGTCTGCGAAAAACTCCTCCACGCACAATGATCGGAAAAGCTTTTTTCCACGGTGAAATTCATAACTCCTAGGGGTTACAAAATTACCACCACAAGATGGAGAACTTGTTTAAGTACAACTTTGAACAAGGCACCATGATTCGGAAACGAAACCCCTAGGAGTTATGAATATCGCCGTGAAAAAAACTTTTTCGATCACTGGGCCACGGCGTCGATGGTTTTCTTCGCGTGAGCTAAATTTTTTATTGATTAACCATCTTTTGAGGTTTGGAAACAGATAATAGTCCGAGGGAGCCAAATCGAGTGAGTACGGTGGATGCGGAAGCAATTGGAGCCATAAGTCCTTGATTTCAGGCGTGGTTGCGATGCTCTTGTGCGTCGGCGGATTGTCTTGCAAAAACAAACTTGTTTTTCTCTTCATGTGAGGCTGTTTCGCAGCGATTTCGGCCTTCAATCGTTTCAATAATGCACAGTAATACACACTGTTGATGGTTTTAATCTTTTCGAGGTAGTCCACAAATAATATGCCATGACAATCCCAGAAAACGACGTCAAAATCTTTCCGACCCATTGAGCCTCTCTAGGCCGCTCCGCTTCGGAGTACTCGTGCCGGCTTCAGTCCATTGCCAGGCAATCTGTTCGCTGGTGTATAATAGTGGATCCAGGTTTCATCCGCGGACCAATCGACACCCAAAGTCCTTCCGATTCCGCATCAGCAAGTCGAAAAACTGTTTCAAAGTGCTCTCGCGTTCGTGTTTTTGGTCACCCAGCGGCAGGATAACTTTTTCATATGCAGAATCTCGCCCAAATTACGTTGTGTCCACTACACGCTTAAACAACCTCTCTTTCATTTGTATCACTATCCCTTTTTTTCTCACGAAAAATTTACCCAGTTTTCGTAAAAATTGAAACAAATCATAAATTAAGTTGTTCCAATTTTTATGAAAATTAATTAATTTTTCCGTGAGGAAAAAAGGAACAGTAATACAAATGAAAGAGAGGCTGATTTGAGCGTGTAAGTACTAATCTGTCACTTTCCGGTCAGCCAACACCATTTCTAGACAAAATAGTCAAAAGGTCGAAAGTAACATTTGTAAACAATGACATCTAGCGATTGTTTCTGGCATCTGCTTGCTCCCACAAACAAAACCGCACCAGAAACAGATAGAGGGAGTTATTATCTTCCCGGCTTAAGAGGATATACAGAGGATGATCAAAAAGGAGAAGACTAGCAAAATTTTGTCCAGATTCAAAGTGATACAGTTCGGTGAATAATTAACCGATTTTGATGAAACTAGAAGCGTTCGACGGGGTTTTGATCGATGAGTGGTATAAAGTACCTATCGAAACAATCCGATAATTGTACGATTCCATCCCTAGGCGTATCCTAGCCGTTTTGAATGCGAATGGTGGACCCACGCCTTATTAAACGCGATTTTCCTTTGAAACGATCTATCTAATCAAAATAACTGAACTATTGTTAGCATATCCGAACTTTTATATATTTTCGAAACTATGTTTGAATAATTTGCCATTGAATCCTGATGCCCACAATAGAAACCTCAGATTCGCCACCAGTGGTATTGGTTTGTAAAGTTATGAAGTTTGATGTGTTGCTAGCCAGGTTGGACATCGTTCTAAATCCAGCCACTTCCCTGGGGGAACCCGGATCCCGGAGCGTCATCAGGTCTGACCAATGTGACCGAAAACTCTTAGGTTGAGCACCAGTAATCTTGATTTGTAAAATCATGAAGTTTGATGTGTCACAATCCATAGTTTGGAATCGTTCTATATCTCGCCAATTCCCCGGGGGAACCCGGAATCCGCAACGTCACCAGGTGTGGCCAATGTGACCGAATACTCTCAGGTTGACCACCAGCGGTATTGTTTTGTAAAATTATGAAGTTTGATGTGTCGCAAGCCAGGGTTTGACATCATTCGAAATCTGGCTACTTCCCTGGGGGAACCCGGAATCCGGAACGTCACCAGGTGTGGCCAATGTGAAAGAATGCTCTCAGGTTGACCACCAGCGGTATTGTTTTGTAAAATCATGAAGTTTGATGTGTCGCAAGCCAGGGTTTGACATCATTCGAAATCTGGCTACTTCCCTGGGGGAACCCGGAATCCGGAACGTCACCAGGTGTGGGCAATGTGAAAGAATACTCTCAGGTTGCCCACCAGTGGTATTGTTTTGTAAAATCATGAAGTTTGATGTGTCGCCAGCCAGGGTTTGACATCATTCGAAATCTGGCCACTTCCCTGGGGGAACCCGGAATCCGGAACGTCACCAGGTGTGGCCAATGTGAAAGAATACTCTCAGGTTGACTACCAGTGGTATTGTTTTGTAAAATCATGAAGTTTGAATTGTCGCAAGCCAGGTTTGATACAGTTCTAACTCTGGCCATTACACTGGTAGGGTACTTCCTTCACGATTCCCGATAATGAATCCGGAACTACGGAAAATAACGAAATGTCCGCTACTCTTCCAAAAACTAGGATAAATTTGTGATCGTATGGAAAAAGTTGCATCTAATTTGGTTAAGGGTACGCAGAGTTACAGATAAATTAAAAAGGAGTTTTTCAACATAAGAAGTGTCAGGCAATTGGGTAAAAAACTACATTTTACGGAAATAGCCATATCTCGGTTGTTTATGGGCCGATTCACGATCATTAACCACTGACAGACTTGTTGTGAATTCTGAAAAAAATATAATATTTCCGATTTTCAAGAAACATAAAAAAAACGAGCTGCAGAACATTAGCACATTTGACATAACCTCAAAGTATCCGTGATATCTCCGGTGCCCGGAAATAAAATCAAATTTTGATTAAACATGCTAAAACAAGAATAAATTTCCCGTCAAACGCTTCTAATTTCATCAAAATCGGTTTATTATTCACCGAACTGTATCACTTTGAGTCTGGACAAAATTTTGCTAGTCTTCTCCTTTTTGATCAACCCTGAGCAACAAGAAGCTCCAAAGGATGCTGAAGAGGAAAATCGAGGGAAAAATTATTGCTGCGTGCGCTTGGCCGGGGGTCCAACTGGCCAAACAGTGAAAAAGTACTTGGCGAACACGAACAACAATACACAGATAAAATGAAACACTGAATTTTCTGCGTTATCTAATGCACATGAAGGGAATGCTAGATTTGGCAGAAAATAATGGGATATTTCATGTAAATTTAAGCCAGATAACGCCTAAATCTAGCCTGTTGTATGGAAGATTGCAAACAAAATCGTTGTTTTCGCTCCTTCGGCTTGGAATTACACGAGGGGAAATTTTAAGCGCTTGTTAAAATTAATTATTTTTTTCTGTGTACATGTCAGAAAGCGGAAGTCGCGTCCTCTTGTTTCGGTGCTGCAGGCAATGACGTAGTGGCAGTGGCTGAATAAGATGGTCAACTCGATTTTCCCGACAAATCGCAATGTGGCGGTGGTGATGGACGACGAGACCTTTCTCACCGTGAATGGCAACGACTGGCAGGGCACTTCTTATTCACACTTCTCCCACGGAGAATGTGAGGTCCGAGGTGAAGTTCATTTCACACACCAAGTTCCCCAGGAAGGTGCTGCTGTGGCTGACAATCAGCGAAGAGGGAATGTCAAAGCCGCTCTTCTTTCGCTCCGGACTGGCCGTGAACGGAAAATTTATAGTACGCAATGCCTGCTGGAAGTTGCGTCGTTCATCAAGAAATACTATAAGGGCAAAGACGCGGTGTTCTGGCCGAATCTGGCGTTGGTCCACTACTCGAAGCGATCGTTGGAGGAGATGGAGCGGCTGAATATCGATGTGGTACCCAAGTCGGCGAACCCATCCAACGTCCCTTAGCTGCGTCCCATCGAGAATTTCTGGGCCAACCTGAATCGTAAGATCTACTCCATCAATTTTGTCGTGAAAACTGAGGAGGAATTGAAACTGATATTGATAAATAAAATGAATAAACAACTCAAAAATATGCATACACGCATGTTTTCGTCCACCATGGTGAATGATCCGGTTAACTGCCGGAAAGCCGCTCGCAAGGGCATAGAATTCTTTTGAAAGTAAGCTTAAATAATTATGTACCTTCTATGGGAAATTTATCACAAGCAATTATTCGTCTTAGCTTTTTTTTTATCTCCATCCAAAAATGTTCATTTTTTAATGCAAACGTTAGCGTTGCTTACACGCTTCTAGGTGCCGGAAAAATATGAATAAACTTAAATAACTTTCTCAAGACTGACTTAAAGCCTCTATATGGATTTTATTCGAACAAATGGACAAACTACGCATGCGACAACGACGATTATAAATAACAAGGCTTGTACAACTCTTATCAGTCTCAATTGCAGAGTCGTCTCAAAACGAAACCGTAGAGTTTTTGGCGGATCTTGAATGAACAACGAAAGGAAACCGGTTTACCCTCCTCTGTGACTGATGGTAGTTATGAAGCTACACAGAAAAAAATAATTAATTTTAAGAAGCGCGTAAAATTTTCCCTTGTTTAATTCCAAGCCAAAGGAGGCGTAAACAACGCAATTGGTTGTAGTCTTTGATGAGCCATACAACAATGTTTGCAGTCTTTCATGCAACAGGCTTGATTCAGGCGTTATCTGGCTAAAATTTACATAAAATATCCCATTATTTTCTGCCAAATCTAGCATTCCCTTTATGTGCATTAGGTAACGCAGAAAATTCAATGTTTCTTTTTTTCTGTGTATCTCCAACTTGTTCCGTGCGCAGTTCAGTAGTGTCTTCGAAAGTCTGGATGCCGAGAGCCTAGAAGCTGCTACTAGCAATGTTCCTCGCTTGTCTGTATTAGACTCTGCACTCACTATCCATGGTGATATGGTGATTTCAGCAGGGGAGCAGATGAAAAACTCAACTGGATGCGGTTCTGATAGTATCCCTTTAATTGTTTCTATCGTGAGATTGCTGCATTAAGTGCTGTACCGAAACTATTCGAACTAATTGTTCTCCAAAGGCTCGTCCATGACTACACGGCAAATAATGTGTTCTTTTTTAAATAGAGAAAAACAGATCATAATTTCATTAATATGTTATGGTTTCGTGTTATGAATATACACCATGAACAATATTCATGTTATCATGAATTCCCGCCGCAATGAAATCATGATATTATCGGGTCAATACCACACAGAAAAAAAATAATGAATTTTAACAGGCGCGTTAAATTCCCCATCGTTTAATACCAAACCAAAAGAATTTTGGTTGCAATATTTCACACGCCATACAACATTGTTGGAAATTTTTCATACAATAGTTGCGGTTTGGGCGATATCCAACTTCAATTTACACGAAATATCCCAGTAATTTCTGTCAAATGTAGCATTCCCTTTATGTGCATTAGATAACGCAGGAAATTAAATGTTTCTTTCAAACTGCATGAGCTGAATTCCTGATACTGAAAACTTTGAAAAGACTCTTCACTAATGATGCTGATTACGCAACTTTAGATTAGAGTCAAAACAAGACTTCCTAAGTTCATGACTCGCATCTGTCATCGCATTCATAAAATAAGATGAGAGTTCGTTTCATGATTTTGCATTCATGAAAACAGAAACGATTTGTATCCATGTATTTACAGACTATTTGTCCTGACGAACACGGTTTTATGCCGAAGGCGACCAACCTTACCGTATTGACATCGTTCGTTATCCGTGAAATGGAACGCAAGTAGACACGCCACATAAGCAGATCTCTCTGCGACATTCTATAAAATTAACCATCAGATAGCAATTTACAAATACGACACAATGGGGGTTCACGATCAATTTTTGAACTGGCTCCGATCATACTCGACTGGTAGAACTATGTCTGTCGGGATTCCAGCTTATTTCAGCTTTTCAATAACATCCGGCAATCCACTTCTTTTCCTGTTATATATGAGCGACGTGAACTTGGTCCTCAGATTCCTTAAATCATCCTACGCGGATGACCTGATGTATTCCGTCATAAAATGTCCAGAAAAGGCCCGTTTGTACAGAAGAAACTAAAAGTGTTTGATGGTTTGTGCAAAATTCTCAGCTATCTCCTTTGGCCGAAAACGTGCGATGTATCTCTACGATTACACCCTTCGAGGAACACGCGGGAAACGTGTTACAACAGTCAACATAAAAAAAAATCAAGTCAACAGAAGCGTAAACAATGAAATTGTTTGCAATCTTTCATGCGCCATACAACAAGGTTTGAAATCTTCCATACAACAGATTAGATTCAGGCGTTATCTGGCTTAAGTTCACATGAAATATCCCACTAATTTCTACCAAATCTAGCGGTCCCTTTATGTGCATTAGAGAACGCATATTATTTTTCTTAAACTGTGAAGGATCTGGGAGTAATGCTCAAAGCCAAACTTGCAGCTAGGATTCATCATTCGCTTCGCAAAAATCTTCAAAGACGTTTAATGTCTGAAGGCACTATACTGCTCTTTGGTTCGTCCTTTTTTGGAGTACCGTTCTCTCCCTTTGGTTGTTCCCTTTTCTACCAAAATGCAGTTCAGAGGATTGAAACCGTTCAGCAAAAAATTATAAGCTTTGCTTTGCGACATCTTCATTGGCAAGACCCTCGCAGATTGCCATGTTATAAAATTTATGTAAATTTTTCAACAATGATCAGTTATTTGGTAGATCCCGGATTTTTGAAAATTGTCAAAGGGGTCTTCAGCAGAGTCTAAGAGAATTTGAAGTTTACATTTTACTTGTGATAACTATTTCAGAACCAAAGTTTCAGAGGATGCGAAAAAAAATATTTTTTAGCATTTTTTTTATTGATTATATTTTGTTTTGCTTGTTGTGATTAACCATTGAATTGTTCTGTCTCAATCATGTATGCAAGTTCTTCAGTTAGGCATTATGTGCATCAAATAAATGATGCTATTTTGTGTTGATATGAGTGATTGGATGTGTTTGGGATTGTGCGTTGTGTATGAGTCGGTTTTCTGTAAATTTTAAATGAGAGTATAGATTGTTCTTTCACTACAAGTAAGCCAAGCAATGGTAATGCCATGTCATTTCCGTCTTCGTAAGAAAATTCGATTTTTTAAGTGTGTTATTTAAAGTTTCTAGAGTAAGCAGTAGTAGATTTTTCTTTAAATAACTAAATACATCATCCACGTAACTCCACCAGCCGGTAGGTAGTTGGTTTTTATCTTGTAATTGTTTTTCGAAATTCGCCATGAAAATTTCACTTAAAAAAGGGTAGATGAGGTTGCCCATATGAGCACATTTTAATTGTTTATAGGATTCATTTCTGAATGAAAAATAATTTTCTTCCGTGCAAAGTGTGTGAGTTTTAAGTATGAACGTACTTTTTTCTTCCATGTAATGTCGTCATTTTGAGTGAGTAATCAATTTTCTAATCAATTTAAGGTATCTTTCACTGGACTACTAGGAAATAAAAATTTTACATAAAAAAAACTAAAACTTCATCTTCTTTCACATCTATGTCATGAACAAGTTCTGTGAAATGTTGTGAGTTTTTAATTGATCGACTAGAAAATTATTTTTGTATGTTTTTGAATTCAGTGATTAATCATTAAGCTTTTTTATGGGTTGGAGATCCGACAGCTGAGATGATTTCATGCATTTCGTTGCCAGGTTCGAAAATTTCAGAAAGCCCTATTGAAGGGTTTGAGCATGAGAAGTCATGGTTCGCCGGGTAAGATGGGTTGGTAGTGAAGTACATAATTAATTGTGATCCAAATTATTCGTTCACCATGCTCGTCGGGCCACCCTATCTTGGAACAAATAAGCAAACCACTGTCCCATTTTGTAAGTAACTCCAGCGGCATCTGTACTGTTGGTGTAGATTGGTCTAAGTTGGCTCTCAAGCGTTTCCCAATAAAATACTACTATCACACTCTATGAGTGGCCCCAATAACATCCCTATTGCTGGTTTAAATGGTTCAAATGGCTTTTCAGCATTGTAAAGCATCTCCTAGTTTCCCAATGAAAAACCACTATCACATTTTGTGAGTGTCCCCAAGAGCATCCATACTGTTGGTTTAAGTCAGTTCAAATCGGAAATCGGTACTAATTTTCAAATATTTCACTTGGCAGCTAATCGTAACCAAAACGAAGCCTGCTGCTACCCAATCATGTTATCCAAAATTCCAGTGATTTCTCGCGGAAGAACAGTGGACTCCGCGGCTTCCACTAAAGCGAGTATCACGTCAACATATACTTACCCTTTCCTTACTTGACCAGCATTCGTGCGGGGCCGGCGTTGCCTCAGTTTGGGATCACCGGTTTTTACACATTGAGATGTATGTTAGTCCCAAGCATCATCTGTTGGTTCTCTGTATAATAACAGCTGATCTGGCAACAGCGGATTACCAACCTTGGGCGGTCAATCATGGTCATGCTCATGCTCATGCTGTAATCTGCACATGTTTTCAACATTTCAGTATGGAGAAGCTGGTTGGCGTAGCCTGGGCAAGGTTGTCAACTTGTCAACATGGAAGTGAGTGGCTGCAACTGAAGATCGTGTTCAAGGTATATTTTCCATTATCATTTAATTAATAATTTCAGCTCGCTTTACGACATCTTTGCATTTCAAATAACTTTTGCATTTGAGCCAAATATTTTCATTAAAATACTATTTCTGAACTACAACTACTATTCCGAAAAATACCGGCATGTGATTGTAAGCAGTATAGGATTCTTTTTATATATATGTGTTCAGTGCTATTATGATAAGATATTCCATTAATTTCATAAATCATCGAACCAGGTTCTTCGACCACTAAAACTGCTTTCTTCGACCTATAGAATAATATTTTTTATTCTTCAAAAAATAAAACAAATCAAATATCTACTCTTTGAAATTTTATCTTTGTTCAAAATACTGATCTCCCTGGTTTCCAGCTTTTCCAGGACTATTAAGATATTAATACATATCCATTTTTTCTTTTGCAGTAACAATCCAGTGTCTGTCAGTTATAATTTGTAAATACATATATTATATTCTATTACGTACATTACATACATACAATCAATAACAAAGGGTAAGAGAGGAATACAGGGTGCCAGACAAAGTGTAGGCTGGATGAGGGATTCGTGGTTATCTGGCCCAAGCCATGGATGACTAATTATCTTCCGACAGTTTACAGTGAGTGTGCTATTTTTAACAAACCACCAGACGGAACTCGTAATGTGTATTTCCTTTAATAAGAGCGCTCGTTGGAAGGATATTCTCAGAGGACCTGCGTCGTTGTCAACCACATATAGTTGCACCATAGTTCACATGATTTTGACAATTTTGGACATGTGACAAATAAAATTTAAAAAGGTTTTTATTAGAGCCTAACGGACAAGTGTAAGAAATTGCCTTTTCTTTGAATCTTTTTCCCTTGAAAACTTGCCTCACTACTCTACCTCAACTATTTCGGAGAGTCCTATTTGCTAGTATTGGAAACTTATATGGGTAGATTTTGTAGTACTAGAAATTTACCGAAAAGCCCATTGTTTACGTTTGTCAGTTAAGCCATGAAAAATCTTTATCGAAATATGGCCCATCAAAACAGATCGATCAATGCCAAGGCACGACAGGCATGACAGAACAAACCAACTAACTCTTTCACACTTGCTTCGTATCCTATAATGACGTGACGATGCGCATATATGAAAGTGTTGAATGTTAGAGAGAACAGGTTCATCCTATCCATAAATAAATCACATTGATACTGAAATCCATGTGAGCTACAGTGAAGTCCTTAATGATTGCCCCCCCTTGAGATTCTAATTCCTTTCCGTGGGTTTCGTGTGAGTGCTTTTGCTTACGGATCCACATACCCGTTGTTTGCCCTTCCATACAACGGAATAGTGAGAATTACAGTATGTATAGCTGGAGCTTGCCAATAGGAGGAACGATACGCCATGGAAAGTCCTTCACTGGTGGTGGATTCCTATCACACGCATCACATCACAGTAGAAATATGCAATATCTCAGTACATTCACTAGTACAAATAAAAACTAAAATAATTGAGTTAATTGAATCTAAGATTCAGTATAGCCGTGATTTTTTTTTTCTTTTATGAAGATTTGGCAGAAAATAATGATATTTATAAATTTAAGCCAGATCACGCTTGAAACTAGCCTGTTGTATGGAAGATTGCAAACAATGTTGTATGGCGCATGAAAGATTGCAAACAATTTCATTGTTTTCAAGGAGGAATTTTACGCAAATGTGAGTCAGCAAATGTTTCGTGCTTTTGAAAGTTGCGCGTGTTGCATTAGTTGTGAAGATGGCTTTATAATAAGTACTTATCGGTTGCGTTGCAGGAAGACAACGAATAGATTCGTTAGTCTGACATTCGATTTCGTAATACAAACTAAAATTAATTTTCAGTGAATGAACTTTCCAAGCAAGATTATAGGCGGCTTCACATCTGCTTGTTTGAAACACAACACATTCCTCTAATACATTTCGAATTCATCATTTTCGATGGCCTGTTCTTCACCGTTTTTGAAGAAGTACGTATATTGTTTAGTAATCGAGTTGAACTGCTTCAAAGTGTGCAGCTTCTTGGGATCAAAGCTAGATGCAGTTCCTGTTGGCAACTGACTAGAAGGATAGCCATCTGATGGCAGATCGATGCAGAACTTTCAAATTATCTGGAGTTCTTTGGATCGCTCGAGGCTGCAGAATATGTAACTGAAGATATCTAGCATCAACTGTTCCAGGTACAATGGCAACTTTTTGCATGTATAGCTTATACAAAGAGCCAAAATGTGACAAATACATTTGATAATTATCGAACGAGGATAGCCACAATTCAGCAACTTGTTTTCAGATCGGTTAGAACCCATCATTAAATATCTCATCCAGAGCCCACAAGCCTTTTTTGTAATCGGTGCTATCGATCTAGAAGTGCTTAAAAATTGCGCAAAATATGTAAAGGCTTTCGCACTGCAAGATTATGCTAAAGATAACAAAAATGAAGTGCGAAATGACTTTGCTTCGAATAAAAAAAATAAGTATCGAGAACAGTATTTTACTCTGCGTGAATGATTGAAAGTATTTCTTAATTGGAATTCCCGTATTTTTGTAGAAATTCCTGCAAGAAACTCTGCCGAATTTTTTGGAGCAATCAATTGTGGAGCTATGAAAGGAACACTGCTCCAACAAATTTATTGAAGTTATTTCTGGAGAACTTTATCTAAGCATCCTTGCAAACATTCTGTTCAAAACTTTAAAAATAATTCCACGAAAACCCTTACAGAATCTTTAAAGTAAAAATTAAATAAACGGAATTCACGCAAATTTGTTTTTCCTAAATTTCTTCAACAAAACAGGATTTGCTCCCGAAATTACTTCAGGAACAACCTTATAGTTTTAACTTCTTTCAGGTGTGATCCAAGGATTCCTTTAAAATCACAAAACTTCACAAGTTCTGGGATTCCACAAGCATTTCATCGGAAGAAAGTTTTGAAAAACTGCCGATAAAATGCCAGGAGAATCTTCTAGAGCTATGCCTAAGAACTCTTGAAAAATATCTGTAGAAACTCCAATCTCTGAGAACTTTTCATAGAATATTTAGGAAATTCTAAACAATTTTCTTAATCTCCAAAAACTTATAAAGAACGCACGCAAACTCAATGAGGTGTATACGGGTAACGCAGCAAAAGTTTTTGTCGGCATGAGTAACGAAAAATATGTAAACAATCCATAACTCCGGATAGTGACGCAAAACTCTTAAAACAAGCGAATGATAATAAGCAAGTTTGCCGCATCCTTTAACAGCACAAGAAGGCATTTTTAGCCGAAACCTATTAAAAATTATACCAAATACCGAAAATAAATAATCCACCTTGTGATTTGCTGCTGTTGCGAATTGTTGTTTTTGGAGGTCTACCTCACGCATAGTTACAAACGATAGGCTGTGCATCATCTCACGAACACAATGATATTATTTTGCATTACTCTAATCCAACTGAATCTCTTCTGCTCCACTTTTATACACCTCATTGACACAAACTGACTTTCAAACTGTCTTCTGTCACTGTACTGTCAGTGTCAATTGTTTTTATATGCTTCATGGGCCCAAAACACTGAAAGCAGAATTAATAAAAAAGTGTGATCCAAAAATGTAGTAATTTTATAAATTTGAGGTTTTTGAGTGGACAAGCAATTGTCGAAAATCTTGGCTCATCTTAAAAATCAGTAATTCACTTACAGATATCTGTATGAAAAAAAAACCCTATGCCAATCTAGATGAATATGTGCATGTGGCAACCCTGACCACGGGGCATATCAAAACGGATACAGAGGGACAAGGCATAAAATAAAATTGTCGTCATGCTTTAACTAAAAAAACATTCACCAATAACGAAACCCGAGAGTGTGGGTGAGTTTATTTAAAGACTTACAATACCCTTCAAAACTATGGAATGATTTCATAGAGGCCAGCTATTCAAAATAGGTTAATATTCAACCAAACATAAATACTACAGATAATTACACATATTTGAAAACAAGAATTTTCAAAACAAAAACCAAGGTGTCTAAAATTGTATTTGATTGTAAAAGAAACTCGCACAAATTCTTGATCATCAGAGACTCTATATTGACTACACAAGGGTAAGTTTTGCGTGGATTTGGACCCCTTCTCCCCCTTTTCAATTTTTTTTACGTATCGTTAGTATTTGCCAATCTGACAGATATATGACAGACAAAATACACATAGACAAAAATTTAATTGCTTTGAAATGTAATAGAGCACCAGTGCAGACACGTGTCAGAACAAAAGCTCCTAAGAAATTATGCTGCATCGAATGCATTTCCACTTTGATGAGCAGCTATCATGAAACTGCTCTTGTTTTTCAAATACTATTTGGAATAAAAGCACATGAAATATGCAACCAGTTTGACCTATATGCTCTGCTGCACTCATCAAGAAACAAATCGTTCATTTATCGAAAATGGCTTCCCCGTTTTGATGAAAAAAAGGAAAACAACAATTCCCATCAGCTCGGATACCTTGTGGACAGCCCTTCTTGTTGACCCTCTTTGAACTACTTACCACCGATGAACCTTCACTAAAGCCGATCAGTCACTCAGCATTCATTCCAGATTTCGAGATTGTAATTTTTGCACAACGTTATCAGCTGCCTTCCCGTCTCTTTGGGAGCCAAGATACCCTAGAAACCAGAAGCACCTGCCCAAGCTTCGCAATTTTGCAACTTTCACTTGAACTTCGAGAAACCGTTCACTTCTTTATCTGGACCTCTACACACTTTAAACTATTCGAGGTTATTAAAGATTGATCGTGTCACGGAAGCACCGGCCCAGAATCCAGCACATTTTCCGGTCCAGCGATAATTTGCAAGAGACTTAATAATTAAACTTTATATATTTTCTTTCTCTTGTTGGTACGGCTGGTTTATTTGCTATCCGTTTGATTGCCGTGGTGAATCGGGTTGACGCATTTTACGATAAACGGACATCAATTTCACTTCAATCCATCTACGGCCGGTTTTGAGTTTCAAATCACCAAAGACACCGATCAATCAGATCACGGTCAGCATGCTCAAAAAATTGATCTTTTCGTTCATTTGGGACCGGTTTCCTGCAAGATGCAAATTTCTGGCAATACCAAATATCAATTGATCTGATTTTACCGAACGATGCCCGACAGGAGGTTATAACTCCGTTTACCACGATACCGATCTCCGGGGTGCAAAAGTGCCTATCCGTGTAAGGCCGTAAATCAATTCGAAGACCTCGACCAGCCTAAGCCATTGATGCAAAACTTTAAGTGTAAGATTCGCGCCACTTTTATTTTCAAACAAAATCTACCGATCTTTCCGAAGAAACTTTTGTTGCTGTTTGTTGGTTCGCGGATCGCGACTAACTGACTGAAGGTGTCGATCGCTGCCAGAAGCCCCCGACCAACTCCGCGGCATGCCTCCTTCTACTCAGTCTGCTGCGCGAACGCCACTTTGCCCCGTCTTTCTTTTTCGGCCTCTGTTTTGATTATGACTTATGCTCTCACTCTCCGTGTTTTTTTTTCAATTTTTTTTCTCTTTGCATCCTCCCTTCTCGAAAGACACATCATAATGATCTTGCGCGATTGCTGGCATGCAACCCGCGGCAAGATTATGCTTCTGAGATTGCATGCTTCTGTTTGAGGACTTATCAAATTATGAATATCGAGAGCACGTTTCGCCGTTTTTTTTTTCATCTCTGCAACCTGTCTTCGTGATGACGGCAACAGTAGTGACGGTTAATGTCTTCCGGTTTGTTTTCTTCATAGGGTGCATGAAATACGACTGGTTGTTGGTTTGTTCGGGTTGTCCTTTGCAAACATTCCTTCTTTATGGTAAATATTACACAGAAACAAAAGCGTTCACGAAAATGAAAACGGACCGTGAACTAGTTCACGTTTTCAGGATTTTTACCTAAAAACGTGATTTAGTTCATGATTACGTGATTCAGTTCACGGTGTATTTTTGCTTGTTCTCGAATTCATGACTGCAGTTCACGGATCCGGGCACGGATTTTTTTCCGTGTAAATCAATATTAGTTTTTTCCTTCTTTTCCTTTTAAACGCCTTTTTTGCTGAAAAATGTATCACGATGTACCATAAGTTATGCCAAGTGAGAGATGCAAGAAGATGAATAATTCATCAATGGTTTTAAAAAAAATCGATTGGGTTATACTCCCAAAATATCTATTAAAAACAAAATTATTATCATGGTCAACCAGATGAGACGGGTTTGGTGGTTCAGAGCACCAAACCGTGGGTTCCATTTCAAATCCGTTCATCCCTCCCTTCTAACAAATAGTTAGATTCAAGGCGAAGAAGTCTAACCCTATTCAATTCACCTCTGGAGTCCCACAAGGATCTCATTTAAGGAGTGTATCGAAAATAAGCTATCCACAAACTTTCTTTCAAATTATGTTGAAAACCGATATTTTATTCATACAAAAAATTGATCCTTTATTGTACGAGGTTAAACTTGAACATAATGAAGACCGGATGAAATTTATGTTATTCCTTCACGAGTTTTCGAACTTTGGATCGAATGCTCTTCATCAAGTTCCGGACAAGTGTTGCATCGCATTTTTTGGATGCTTGAGCCCAAATTTTTTTGAACTCCTGCATGTTCCCAGCTGCCTTACCAGTCTTCTTGAAGACCCTCTTCACGATTGCCCAGTAACGTTCGATGGGTCGAAGCTGAGAGCAGTTTGGTGGATTGATATTTTTCTCTACGAAATCTATACCCTTTTCCGCAAGCCAATTGAGAGTGGTTTTGGCAAAGTGAGCCGACGCTAAATCCGGCCAAAACAGTGGAAGTGAACTATTATATAAAGGCAACAATCTCTTCTGGAGACCCGCAGATCGATAGATTTCCGCATTTATAGTTCCGGTAGTGTAAAAAATGGTAGACTTTAAACCACAGGAACATATTGCTTGCCATACCAGTACCTTTCGACCGAATTTCTCCACTTGAATCGACCTGTCTGCATCGCTTACATCCTCGCCAACGAGGGCAGTAAAGTATTGTGGACCTGGAAGGGTTTTTGACCCCTTCTTTACATAGGTCTCATCGTCCATCAAAACGCATGCATCCGGACGCTGCAAAAGACGCGAATACAATTTCCGGGCCCTTGTTGCTGCTCGCTTCTTCTGTTCTGCACTTTGTTTCGAGATTTTCTGCTTCTTGTAGGTCTTCAGCTGGTTTCACCTCTTGATACGCTGGATCATTCCGCTTTTTTGGCCAAATCACATATTGACAGTGATTTGTTCTTCATGATTAGAGATACCACTTTCTGCTCCAGTTTCGGGTTGAAAGAACCGGATTTTCTGCCTCTTCCTGGTAGCTCATCCAAAGAATAGTGTTCCCCAAACTTATTAATGATGGTTTTAACACTCGCATGATGAATTCCAAACCGCTTCGCCAATTTTCGCATATTAATACCCTTCTCACTTAGCCATGTGTCCAGAACCTTAATTTTCACTTCCTTTCCAATACGCGACGTTTTGAAAACGCAGAATTTGAATCGAACAAACAAGTAAACAAAAGAAAGCTGACAGTCAAACGCACAGCATGCAGTGTTCAGAGCATAAAAAACCATCACAAATACATGTACAACGCAAATGTATGTGGATAGCTTATATTCGATACACTCCTAAAGCCCTCTTTTACATATTTTGTTTGTAAATGGCATTTCCTTTATTCTCGAAAACATAAAATTTCTTATCACATGACTAATGACATGAAACAATTTTTTGAAATAAGGAATGATGTAAAAATTAAGGATTTAAAAGTTGGATTCGAAACTTACGGGGTGTCTCACAATAGGTGTCATTAAAACAAATCAACCAAATCATAGCATTTATTTTTATTTTGAAAGATACATGTAATGGAAATAAACCATATTTATTCACTAGAAATAAGAATAAAAATTAGTATTTTCCATTGAATTCCAACTACCTTTGCTTATCTTGACAGAAACGCGTATTTCTTCTACAATGTGCAGACTTCTTCAGTGTCTCGTATTAATAACCACTAACTTCCACTTAACAACTCAAACCCTCTAGGATTCATATTTATTCAATTCGAATCTCTCGCCCTTTTCCTTGATAACATTGCGCAAACGCTTTGTAAACCCATCTCAGCTTGCACGCATGATTTCCTGAAGAATTTGGTCCCAAATATCAACCAAATATTTCTCGAATCGATCTAAAGAAAGCCCTTTCGTTGGGCCTATATGTTGAGACATATAACCCAATACAAAAAAAGTGAAGTGGGTAGAGATCCGGTGAAGATGCAGGCCATTCTTCGCTTGTGATGAAATCGGGGAAATTTTCCTCATACCACGTGTGAGCTGAAGCTGAGTCCTTTTGGAAACAATATGGCGTATTTCCATACAGCGTTGTAGCATGAGGAAGCAGATGGTTCTTCAAAACCTGCTCGATGTAATATTCAGTGAATCCTAGAGGGTTTGAGCTGTTTAGTGGAATATCTGTAACTAGAAATTAGAAGAAAAATTAGTATCTTCCATTTAATTCCAACTACCTTTGCTTATCTTCGACAGATACGCGTATTTCGTCTACAATGTGCAGACTTCCTCAGTGTCTCGTACTAGTCGAGTTATTAGTACGAGACACTGAAGAAGTCTGCACATTGTAGACGAAATACGCGTATCTGTCGAAGATAAGCAAAAGTAGTTGGAATTAAATGGAAGATATTAATTTTTCTTCTAATTTCTAGTTAATGTTCAGTGTTGATTTTTAAGTTAGGTTCTATGAAAAGAAGAGGAAGTTTTCCTTCTGGTGAAACGGTGCCCCATACCATGATTTTCGATACATTCTACAGTAAGTTTATCTCTTGGAATATTGGCAAGACTTTTGCCATACACACGATTATTTCGTTGATTATGACTGTCCTGAAGGAGGAAGAGATTTTCATCCGAAAATAAAATCTCGCAGTCTCCTTGCCGGACCAAAAGATTTCTGCTTCTTTGGACCCTGGCTTGCTTCTGAGGCTCCGTCAACCCATGAAACCGTTGTTTCTTGTACGGTTTGCATTCCAGATCATGTCTGAGGAGCCTGTTCATTTAGGCAGGAGACATTTGAAATTGTTTGCTCAATTTACGGCCAGATACGGCCAGATAACGTCTTATTTTCTCCCTCACATATTTGATCTTTTTCTTCATTCTGGCAGTTCGTTTGGCACCTCCTTTTTGTTGAATATGGACATTTCCAGCTTTCTTGAACCGTTTCAAGGTATGAAAAACAAAACGCTTACTCACTCCGAATTGCTCAAGGCTGTTGCAAATGTAATTTAAAAACTTACTCCCGTATGGCTTCAATGGTAGCTGATAAATATAAACAAACGGAATCGCTCATATATATTCAGCGATAAGCGGTCAAAAGAATGCACTCAAAACGACTCCGCTGTTAAAATTACCCAGCAAAAATAAACCAAAACTGAAAAAAGGTGACACCTACTGTGAAACACACTGTACATTCATTGAACATAACAATACTACCATCAACAGTGCAAATAATATACTTGGATTTATAAAAAGTTTTTGTTACAATTCTCATGACCAGGCACAGTGAAAACACTGTTCATCGCATATGGGTCATTCCATATCAAGTGACCGGAGAAATGCATCGACCCTCTTCGATTCGAACCAAAATTGGCTGATATACTTGTTCTAGGCTATTAATCAAAAATCCAAAGTTTTAGACCAATCGGTGAACCCCTCGGCCCATGGGCTGCCCCCATTTTTTTGAGATTTTTGAAAAGTCAATATATTGTTTATTGAATATCTCAATTAATAAAAGAGCTAGAAACAATGTTAAATACTTTTCTTAAAGGAAATTAAATTTGCTACCAAATAAATATTTTTTATATTTTTTACAGTGTTGCCAACATTGTTATTTTTGTGGTTGAAATATTAAATTGCGTTTTTCTCAAAATGCCCCCACTTTTTTTTCAATTTTTATGGCTTCAATGTGTTCAGCAGACTTCTTTACATAAGAAACACTTATTGAGACAAAACAATTTGCTCCGTCATGGAGATATTGATTTTTAAACATTTCATGTTTCATATTCAATGCATTAAAATTCAAAAATAGTGTAAACATATTCAAAGTGTTTTCTGAAAATGGGTCTAATAACAATCACAATAGGTGATTGTGCTAGCAATTATTGATTGCCAGATTCCAATTCAAGAAAAATCTTCAGTGTTGCCATCTTACGTTTTATTTGTGAGTATTTTTCAAAACAGATATTCATGCTAGGATTCATCAAGCTGTCTATCTATCTTTCTAAAAAAATAAAAATGACATGGAACGGTATGTCACGATTTAACTCAAGAACAGGTTTACAGATTTCCTATTTTTTTTAATGTGTTCTGAGCTCGAAATACTCTTCATAAAAACAGTGGCATCGAGCATTAGCAAATCTGACTGCCAAATGTTTTTTTGCTTCTTGCACTGCCGTGATGCCACAAACTTCACATTCAAGTTGCAATTACAGCGTGCCCAATCATCATCATTTGGAGTTTGTATGGTAGTTCCTTGAAGACTAGCTCTCGTCGCCAATGGCTTTAGAGTTCCACCTAATCCATTGCTTGGACCTATACCGTATGCCGTTGCAAAAAAGTGCCATTCAGCTGGAACGCCAAAGTGTTCTCGATGGTACAGTAAATTCAAGATGTTAAACATGTTTTTGTACTGTGAACCCGCACCGTCAGAGAACTAATAAGTTTTTGTCAGCTTAGTCAGCTGAGATTTAAGGAATTCTATGAAGGCATCCGAAATGATAACACGATTCAATGGAACAATATTTCCTTGCTGCGAGAAATAGGCAGCAAATGGGTGAACGGTTGCTTGAGAATTGTTGTAGTGGACCCCTTGTACACTATCCCGAAAAGCAAATGAAAAGTTTGCGTTAGTGTTAGTGTTAATAAAATACTCTTTGTAGATTTGATATTAATGTCAATCACTTTGTTTTTGAAAATCTTAATCAGACTTCTTTAGATCAACTGCTGGGAGTGAACATTATTTCAAGTTTGCAAATGTTTTAAAACCATGATTGTCACTATCCTTAGTCACATCATAACTTGCTGGCGTTGCACTTGAACGTCGGCCACGTTCAGAGCGAGATTCCGAGTTGTCCACGCGGTTCGGTCGCTTTGGTCTTCTCACCAACTTAGACCAATTCAGCTTTGTGCACTTTTGCCGAAAACGATCACTACTGGTAGGACGGCAACCACCAGTGTGTCAAATATTCTCTTTGTGTACCTAAAAACATAAGATAACCTTGACGAGTGATATACCCGTTATTCTCTCACTATGCAACAATGATATGTTGTAGCTTGAATTTATTGCAACAAAACACGAAGAAAACAACAAAATGTTGCATCGATGATGGGAAAGTGACAAGTTGCTGTATGAAAATGTTGTGATTCGCACACATGTTGCAACGATCTTGTTTTCCTGTAACAGCGACAAAACAACGTTTTGTCATTATTGCAACACTCTACCGATAGCAACAATGCTTTATCAGCAACATGAAAAATAGCGACAATCAGTTGTTGCTGTCGAACAAATTACTGATCTGAATAATTATAAAATTTGTTGTGGATAGATTTCCAACTGAAGAAAAATGCCTGTATGAAATCACACACAGAACAAAATCGAACACTATCTTCTGCAAACTTGTTGCAAATTGACTATTTTATCAGGGCAAAATAAAAAATATGTGCGTTTAACGCCTAGTTTTCAAGCCAGAACATCCTGAACATAAAGAAGTTCAGTACAGAGGATCTACAGTTGTAACTATAGTTTTTCCGATTACACAAAGTTACGATATCTATTCTACCATGTTTATTTAGTCTTATAGAAGATCAACAGATATAATGAGATAATCTGGGATGTTCTAGGTGGTCCAAACTGTCCTGGAGTACAGAACTTAGAATCTACAGTTGTAACTATAGTTTTTTCGGCTATACAAAGTTACGATATGAATTCAACCTAGTTAACTGAATCTTTTGGATGTTCAACAGACATTTTGAGATAAACTGGGATATTCTAGGTAATCCAAACTGTTCTTGAGTTCTTAACTTAGGTTGTACAGTTGCAACTGTAGCTTTTTAACAATCCAAATTAGCGAGATGTAATCAATAAAGTTGATTGAATCTATTGAAAGGTCAACCGATACTATGAGATAATTTGAGATGTTCTAGGTCAATCAAGTTGTCCTGGAGTTCAGAACTTAGGATCTACAACTGTAACGGTTGCTTTTTCAGCTATACTAATGTACGATATGTATTCAACCATTTTAATTGAGCCTTCTGGAAGGTTAACAGACATAATGAGATAATCTGGGATGTTCTAAGTGATTCAAACAGTCCTGGAGCTCAGATCTTGGGATCAACAGTTGTAACTGTAGTTTCACGGCTATTCAAATTTACGACATGTATTCAGCCATAATCAATGGATCTTCTGGAAGGTTCACCAACATTATGATGAAATCTGGGATGTTCTGGGGCATACCAGGCTGTTCATTAGTTCATAGATTCGGATCTACCATTGAAACTGTAGCTTTTTTAGATGTGCAAATGTACGATATGTGTTCAACTATGTTCATTGGATCTTATGAACGAGCAACCAACATTATGAGATAATCTAGGATATTCTAAGTCATCCAACCTGTCCTGGAGTACTGAACATCGGATCTATAATTGTAACTGTACCTTTTTCGGGTACACATAGTTATGATATGTTTTCAAACATGTTTATTGAGTCTTCTGGATTGTCAGCAAACATTATGAGATGATCTGGGATGTTCTTTATCAGCCATACAGTTCTGGAGCTAAAAAATTAGGAGCTGAAATATTAATTGTAGCATTTTTTTTAAATTAATCATTTATTTGTACAGGCTCAATCAAATCATTTTTACAGAGCCAAATTTTCATATTTTTATACATCATTTATCTTAAAACTAAAGTTAGGGGAAAGAACCAATTGTTGCTTTTTAGGTTATACAAATATACGATACGTATTCAACCATGTTCAGTGGATCTTCTTTTAGGTCAACCGACATTATTGGATAGCCAATCCTCACAGAATATTTTTTGGCACATTATGGATATGAATCATTCAAATTTGTTGTTGGTAATAAATTTCAAGAATGCATCTTGAAGTTGAAAAGTTATGAATGAATATGTCGAACAAAACTGATGATTCTCGATAGGCTCTTGGTTCCGATTTGGCTGAACCAATTGTAACTCTTTCTTTTTAAGCTTAGGACAAACTTAGGCAAACTTAGAATGACCAATATTATCCCAGATTATCACATAATATCTTTTGACTTTCCAGAAGATTCAATAAACGTGGTTGAATCCATATCACAACTTTGTATTGTTGAATTATCTACAGATACAATTGTAGATTCTAGGTTTTGAGCTGAAGAGAAACACCACAGTACATTTACCATCACTGACCCAGATCGTGTCCAGATGTGGCCAATGTAGTTCTTGACACTTGATTCTACCACTATTGCTCTTATTTTGGATTTTGTATGGGATTTGGGGTGTAGCATGATATGTTCTGGTCCAAGTAAAAAAAGAAGGCTTTTCCCTGGATGGACCTAAAACATGCCAATAAGGTTTTGAGCAATTATCGAATTTAAATGTAATTAGAGATGTCGCATGGAATGTTTTGGTTCAGATCAAACCTCTGGCCACATCTCCATAGGTACCCGCAGCATGCCCGGATGTGGACAGCGTTCTCCTGAGCACTCTGGCTCCCATTCATCTTGTTATCGAATCCTTATGTGATTTGACGCGTCTCACGATAGCTTGGAAATATTTAAGATAATTTGACAATTTGTCACCAGAAACGTTTTCGGACTGAACTTGCAAAGACCCAGGCTACAACTAAGATCCCCGTTCTACTTTTGGGACAAATTTTCTTTGTCCTCTTTAATAAATGTAGAATCCATTGATTATTTTTTTTAAACAGTACAACGCAACAAAATGCACTGAGGAAATGCCACAAGGAACGGAAATTACTGATCGCTTGATTATTGGAAGAACAGCACTAGACGGAATTGCAAAAGCTTTGATGAAACGTATGCAATAAATAAGGGAATGTCGCTAGAAACGGACAATGGTTGAAAAGATGAACACTAGCTGTTGCAAATCAAATTATTTTTAGGAATAAATTAATTATATTATGATATTAAAACAACATGCATGATAAAATTTAGTTCATTTTAACAGAACAAACTGAAATTTATTGCAAATCGTTATGTTTTTCATTAAAACAGTAGATATCGAGCTTCCATCTTTACCAACTATCCCCTATCACTCGACAAAATTTTTGAGAGAGAAAGAGGGATAAAACTAAACATTGTCTCTTTTCGGTAGATGAAACATGTGACATTATTGAATTTATTTATGTTGCATACAAAGCAAAATACAAGCAACGCCTTGTCTCTTTCCAAAATAACAATCGGATGTTGTGAAACATTAATATCTTGATTCAACTGCCATGCAATTTGTTATTATTGTGTTGTGTATGCAACAATGATAAAGATACATTATTTTTTGTCCCAACATTGAAAAGTTAGGACAATGTCTTTATCATTTATGCATTCACGAATTTTGATTCACTGGCAACCACACAACAGAACTATTCCGACCACTTTCAATAGGAACTATTGTTCTTTGCTTCGATTGTTCATGACGGTGCCAGAGTGGGATCAATATACAGCCTCTAGACGATGGTTTTGGGCATTGATGATTTGGTGTTGCTGCATGGAATTGGCTGCGATATTGATTAATGCACCCAAAGAAATTTTTTACATTTTTGTCGGCGTAAGCTCGAAATTTTTTGTGTAACAACGTGCCAAAAACAGCTAATCCACCAAACTTTCCAGAACATCGCCTAATAGAGATATACTGGGCTCTAGTTAAGCGGAAACTCTTCGGAACTAAGATGTTGCGCACACCCCAAGCGTGACGCAGCACCTACATCCAAACGGCGTTCATGTGCATACCTGCGGCGACAATTCGCACTCAACGGCCTGAAGTTGACTGCAATGTTTTTTGATGGCTAGCTGTCAACGACGACAAAGCGGGTGAAGAGCGGATGAAATGTTTAGTGAGTTGTTGGCTAGATAGAAAGTTGATACTAGAATTTGTTCCGTGATAGTATAATTGTTTATTCATGTTTATAATTATTTTTTACTCTACCTAAAAATAAGTTAAACGGTAAGCTAGTGAAAGACAAAGAAAAAAGAACCTAAAAACTAAAATAAATACTATGTACAGGGAAAAAAGTGAGACAGCAAGCTGATTCTTCATGCAAAGAATTCAACTAGTGAGCCCACGTGAAATTAATGGTAATTAGGTCTAATTAGTACGGAAGAACAGATTAAACTAATAATTGTACTTAAAATTAGATACTTTGTTCGTCCAAACGGGCATCGCTGGTAGATAAACCCACGGTAAACGACGGAAACGTACAAACGTGAGTTGCAATTGTCCTAACCTAAATGTAAACCTAAATTAAGACTAATGTATTTACAGGAAAATTTAATCGCGGTGCTCGATCGCGCAAATAAAGCCGGATTGAAATTTTCGGAAATTGTTTCCCTTGTTGTATCCACAACAATCTTAAATTTTCGTTTATTGGATCGACCAACGATGCCCAACAGAAGGAACCCAAGGCGGAATAGGGTGCTGGAAGAGAGTCTACAACAATCGTGCCTACTGTGTAATCTTCCAGACTGCAACGGGATGGTGAGCTGTGACCGATGTAATCAGTGGTTTCACTTTGACTGTGTAGGAGTTAATGAGGATGTGGCTAATAGGTCGTGGAGTTGCTCGGATTGCTTGCCAGCGCCAGCTACAAATCCGGCTTCACAACTGCCACTACTACCAATCCCACCGACAGTAAATACAGGTGAGCCACATACACGATCGTCCCTGCCGCCACCACAAATGCCAATGCCCCAACCAAGAGCCTCATTAGTGCCAACACCTCGTCCACGAACGTCATTACAAAACGCGCCCCCACCAACACCTCTTTCGCGAGTTTCTAGCGCGAATGGTTCGTATCCACCCGTCGTAGAAAGTGTGCTTGCAGAAGCGGATGTAATTAATAGATTGCCAGCAGACCGCCGTATACAGTTCCTGGAGCAGCAGGAAGCCATCGAGCAGCGATATTTGCTGCGTAGATTTCAGCTGTTATTGGAGTCGCCAATCAACGATAATCCCGTGAATGGACAGGATGCAAGCAGGATCGCTTGGACAAACCAGGTCACCGCTGTGCCACCAGTGTATCATTCGTCTTCAGTGTGTCACAATCAGTTGCCTCCACGATCCACTCCTGAGAACAGGAACATATCACCGTTTGTTCCGATTTCGCGGCCTCAAGTTTCGAATTTTCCTCCTGCGGACAATAATCGACCGTATGTTTCGATGTTTCCTCCACCGCTTGGCAATCCACAATCAAATTTTCCATCCTGCCGCCCACCACCAGATATACATCGTCCTATAGCTTCTACATTCGTACCACGTCAGCGTGGTTATTATTCGCATACGTCTGCGTTTTCCCATCCTCATGGCAATCAGCACCAGCAAGCTTCCGCATTCGGCCCACTTATTGGTAACTCGCAACCTACCGGTCCGGAATACTATCCATCAGCTTTCCACTACGATCCTACAGCAACAGGAGGAGCGACGCTGCTCAACAAAAGCCAAATCGCCGCTCGCCATGCAGTACCGAAGGAGCTACCCGTGTTTACCGGTGAACCGGAGGAATGGCCTTTGTTTTTCGCTTCCTTCGAGAACTCAACACATCTCTGCGGTTTCACACCAGAAGAGAATATGGTGCGGCTTCAGAAGTGTTTGCGAGGTAAAGCGTCTAACGCTTGAGATGTCAGCTGTTGCACCCTAGCAACTTGGAACAAGTGCTAAGTACACTCAAAATGTTGTTCGGTCGCCCGGAAATCGTTGTGCACTCACTTCTACAGAAAGTCAACAATCTACCAGCCCCAAAGGCGGACCGCCTTGGAACACTCATGCGTAGCAGTGGAGAAGTGCAAACGGTTCATTTCTTTCGGTCTCTCCGCTCGTTGGGACACACTCCGTGAGCACAAACTATGCCGCAGCTGTTTGGGTAATCATCGTGGTCCGTGCAAGTCTGCAAAGCCATGCGGGAGAAACGGATGCCAATATAAACACCATCGCCTATTGCACAACGACGCGAAGGACAAACCAGATGCAGCCTCTGGTTCCAGCAACCACAGTAGTGTTCCACAACAAGCCGTCGTCGAGAGGTCATCAGATGTCGAGTCGTGCAATACACATCGAGGAGGAGATAAAGCCGTTCTATTCCAGTATGTTCCGGTAGTACTCTACAACAACGGGATCGAGCTACGCACGCACGCGTTTCTAGACAGTGGATCATCCCTAACACTGATGGAGGACAGTTTGGCGAAAGACTTAAACCTGAATGGTGAGAAGTACCCCTTGTGTCTGCGGTGGACTGCGGATACCTGCCGGTACGAAAAGGATGCCAAGAGAGTCTCGCTCAGTATCTCTGGCACACATAGCGGAAGCAGTCTGCACAACCTAAAGGAGGTGTACACGGTGAAAGAGTTAAAGCTTCCATCTCAATCTCTACCGGTTGGAAATCTGCGCGCCAAGTATGAGCATCTCAAATCACTGCCGCTTGAATCCTAAAGCAACGTTCAACCAAAAATAATGATCGGTGTTAGCAACGCAAGGGTCATGCACGCTCTAGACAGCCGTGAAGGGAACTCAGACGAACCAGTGGCGATTAAAACCCGTCTTGGTTGGACTGTTTACGGTACTTACCCATCGGCCAGTGGATCAACTGACAGCACCGCTCCTCTCAGCTTCCATATCTGCTCTCATTCCCATGAGCCAGATGAAATCCTACATGAAGCGGTTAAAAACTATTTCACGCTCGACAGTTTGGGAATCACCGCCCCGCAAAACCACCTGATATCCAAGGAAGATGACCGCGTACCTGGTATTTACCGATTTTCCCGGTATTCAACCCAAACAAACCTGGGAAAGTCAGAATTGTTTTCGACGCAGCTGCAACTTTCGGAAATGTCTCCTTCAATTCCGTACTCTTAAAAGGACCGGATCAGCTAAACGCTCTGCCACCAGTCCTGTACAAGTTCAGAGAGCGACGGATTGGCCTAGGAGGAGACGTCGCAGAGATGTTTCATCAGATGCGAATGCGACCCGAAGACGAACACAGTCAGCGAATCCTGTGGTGTGCCAGCGAAGACACGACGGAACCAAGCGACTTCGTGATGCAAGTAGTAACGTTTGGTGCTACCTGTTCGCCCAGGAGGGATCAGGATCACAAGCGTGTAGTGGAAGTGTTAAAGCGGAATCCCAATGCTCCGGTGAGGGATGTGGTCAAAAAGTTGAATCTGTCCAAGTCTTTCGTTCAGAGAGCCAAGGACCGGGAGAGACTGCCTTCGTACAAAGTGCAGAAAGCTCCAAATTGTGACGAACGGAAAAATACGGTGAAAAAATCAAGGGTCCGGCAGCTGTATACCCAGATGCTGACGAAACATCATTGTCTCATCATGGATGATAAGACTTAGGTCAAGGCGGACTTCCGGCAGCTTCTCAGCACAAGTTTGATGTTCCGGAGGAAGTAAGGAAGCAGAAACTTTCAAAGTTTGCCAAGAAATACATGATTCGAATAGCGATCTACTCATGGGGCAAACGAACCAGGCTGTTCATGACTACCGGGACTGTAAATGGGGCGATCTATCTCAAGGAGTGTCTATAGAAGCGTCTGCTTCCTCTCTTGAAGCAACACGAGGGCCCTTCGATCTTTTGGAAAAGTGGTGAAGGAAAAGTGGGTTTCCGTGCAGAAAAAGCTGCAGCCCGATATTGTTCATAATCTAATGAGTGAAGTTTATCGTAAGATGCGAACGTACGGATATGGTTTTGCAGTGGACTGAAATGAATATGCCAAAAGCTAACTAATGGGTTATGTAGTATTGCCTGAAAGTTTGAAAAGGATCGGTCAACTGAAGGGTGTTTCGATCAAAATTTATTCGATTAAACGTGACGCATTTCCATTCATCGTACATTAAACAATTTTCACACCTCTCATTTTGAAGATGTGTACGTGCGATGTTGAGATTAGCACTTCGGTTATCAAAATGTCGTGGAAGGAAGAGAAGCAACGCATCAACATTTTGCACGTGCATGGCGAAAATCCAAACTACTCTCACACCTAGTTGGCGAAATTGTTGAATGTGGCTAAATCAACTGTTACCAACGTATTAAAAGTGTTCGGTGAACGATTGTCGACAACCAAGAAAGCTGGATCGGAGGAGGGGAGGGATTGAAAGCCGGAGGCCACAGCGATAACAAAAAGAGTTGTCCGCTGTTTAGAGCGGAGCCCCAACCTCTCAGTCCGAGATGTCGCAAAGAAGCTGGGAGTGGTGCCTTCAACCGTGGATAGAGCTAAAAACGAACTGGACTGACGACTTACAAGAAAGTGGTGACTCCAAATCGTGACGATAAACAAAACACGTCGGCCAAAGCACGATCGCGAAAGCTGTACTCGACGATGCTGATGAAGTTTGATTGCGTGGTACAGGACGATGAAACTTACGTCAAGGCGGACTTTAAACAGCTTCTTGGACAGCAACTTTACACGGCAATGGGACGGGGAAAGGTGGCAGATATTTTCAAGCACATTGAACTGTCAAAGTTCGTGAAGAAATATCTGGTGTGACAGGCCATCTGTACCTGTGGCTTGAAGAGCAACGTTTACATTGCGACCGGAACCGTCAACCAGGAAATTTATCCGAGCGAGTGCCTACAAAAAACGTCTACTGCCTTTCCTGAAGCGACACAACTGTTCCGTTCTATTTTGGCTGGATTTGGCATCTTGCCATTACGGAAAGAAGACCATGGAGTGGTATGCTGCCGACTACGTTCAAGTGGTGCCCAAGGACAAGAGCCCTCCCAATACGCTAGTGCTCCGCCCAATCGAACAATATTGGGTCATCTTCGAGCGAAACCTTAAGAAGACTCAAAAAGCTGTTGTGAGCGAGAAACAGTTCAAGGCAAACTGACGTTCTGCGGCGAATAAAGTGGACAAGGAGACTTCAAAATCTTATGGCAGGTGTTAAACGAAAGACCCGGCAATTCGCATTCGGTGAAGAGGAAGCTTAGCTGAATATTTCCCCTGTGTTCTGTATTAACTGAACTTGAAAAAAAAAAGAATTTGACTTATTAATAAAAACTTTGATCGACTGACACACATGATCGGAACACCCTTTAATCTAATGAGTAAAGTTGAGCGTAAGGTGCGAGCGTTTGGGTTTGGTATTGAAGTGGAATGAAATGAATATGCCAAAAGCATCGATTCCAGGGATTCTCATTATATTCAGATAAAATCTTCAAATATTTAAAAACAACATTTTTACATAAATTTACCTTCAACATGAATTGAATTTGATCGACTGAAGTAGATTGATTGCTAAATGAAAGCAATGAAATTTTCCTTTGCATATAATTGAATATTTTGCTCCCATAGGCCTTCTGATCCGCCATAAAGGCTGCAGATGATAAATATCTTTTTTACTTGAAACAAAACTTTTAAATGAGATAATTTGCTAGTTGCCAGTTGAGACAAAACAAACGAATAAACTAATTGACATTGAATAAAAGATTTAAATTATTTATCCAACCGAAACTTTTCTTCTGCAGCTGAAGGAGAAAAAACAACTTTATTCCTACCTTCCACCGCCAACGTCGCGCGGTCCCTTATTTCGTGCTTTTTTAATTAATCGTATCGTTTTTGTTCTCTTCGCTGTTGTCGTCTACTCGAAACAGTATTGCATAAAAGCACTCGCATCCAATCGAATTTTGCCGGCTCGGACAAGTTGAAAGGGACATTCTTCGGAACAAAAAAAAAGAAAAGATACGTATCTATTACCTACTGCTCTGTGGAAGCAGCTGAGCTTGTCTGCCCAATCCATGTTTTCCACGCTCATTTCCTCCTCTTTTTCCTAAAGTCCAATCCGCGGTGCTCTCTACCCACCTATCTATTTGGCTTAGTGGAGCCAGCCAGCAAGCAAGCAAGCAAGCAGACAAAGCTCAAACCACTCTCGCTTTTCTTTTGCCTCATCCACCACCTGCCCGGCACCGTACTCTTTGTGGATATGCCTACAAGGGACGAGACGTGAGCCGCCGCTGTTGTTTAGTCATGCTTACAACTCCCACCCCAACTTCCTTCCCCTGATGTTGCCGTGCCCTGGTTTGACCGAGCAGGCAGCGAGAGTGTTTACCAAGTTCCACACTCATTTCCGCGTATCCGATTTACATTGTTAAGGTCAGTTTTATGTGGTTCCAGCTTGTTTACCCACAACAACCCCCACCCACCCCCTGGGATAATGGTTCACCAGTTCACCCTTACCCAGGGGCTTTGCTCTGCTAAATGATCTTGCCTGTCTCTTTTCTCGCAGGTTGTTTGCATAGTGTAAACAAATAAGCACCTTGGAAGCAAACTTTCCGCAAAGTACGGGAGATATTCGAATGAGGCTTGTTTCACGTGTCTGGTAACTTTCCTCCGTGCTACCTTCTGGTTGTTTTTTTTTAGTTTAAGTGGGAGACTAACCGGTGTTGGGAGTTTAAGTAACGCATGATGTGAGTAACTATTCTTCCAATCTTATTGGGAGACTTCTGAAGCAGAAATATTCCAGCTGCAGAAGAAAGATTATCCATTCCATTTTGAGTAATGAGATCGGTAGTCATGTCATTCCATCGTTTTTTTTTACTAATCATTTATTTGTACAGGTTTAATCGAATCAACTTTACAGAGCCAAGTTTTCATATTTTCATACATCATTTATCTTAAAACTAAAGTTAGGGGGATAGAACCGATTACTCGCGGCCGTCTCGAGGTTAATAGGAGTTACAAATTTCGGATGGGATAATGGATGGAAATTTAAAGTATGGTTTACATATTACATTAATTTTAAATTCTAAATTGTCTTAACACCTATAACTATACAATATATGGTTTTCTTTTGACGTGAACATTTTTTTGAAAAAGAAAAAAAAACACACATACACCGATAAAAAAAACTTATAGTAAACATACAGGTTAAAGTAACTACAATCTAAAGCTAATGTTAGTGTTGTGACCTTACCGTATGCGTTGTAATCGTTAATTCCACCTGCACGATCTTCTGCTCCTCACAACTGACGGTTCAGTTGTGCCCCAGTTTCTCCTATTTCCTTGCAGGCACAACGGTGACGATAATGGCTACAACGGCGACGACGACGGTGACGATATCATTCAGGTAAGTGTTTCCCAGCAAATCAGACAGGTAAGTACACTACTTTTACACTTAAACTACACTTTATTCAGTTCAAACACCTTTATTCTTCTACTACACAAGGTCTACAATACGTTCTTTATTCAACTATTTCATATTAAATATTTATTTCTGGTCGATCTTAATATTACGAACGTTGGACTTGAACTAACTACAAAAACGATTCCCTTTCTTCATATAGGTTCGTAAACAACATAAAACATAGAAAAAAAAGAGACAAGAAATTGTCAGTGTCGAGTAAAGGGTGTCCACGATGAAATTGCCACACACAAAATTGATTCGCAAAATTCGAGTTTTCATCCGATTACCATTAAATTTTCAGGCATTGAGAAATAACTATTAAACTTCATTTTACCATTTTACTCGTATTTTATTTACAGTCCATACGCAAATGCCCGCACCTTGACCTTAACCCCGGCCATAAGATTCTGCACAACCTGTGAATCAACCGTTTTTTGCATGTAAACCCATACTTTCTTCAGTTCCTTGACTGTCTTCACTACCTTAGGTCGTTTAAGAAGGTGTTGCTTCATAATCGCCCAGTACTTCTCGATGGGGCGGAGCTCCGGAGTGTTGGAAGGGTTGAACATTTTCGGCACGAAATTGACCTTATTGTCCGCATACCACTTCAGCACGTCCTTGGAGTAGTGACATGAGGCCAAATCCGGCCAGAAGATTGTTGGGACATTGTGGGCCTTCAGGAGAGGAAGCAGCCGCTTCTGGAGGCACTCTTTTATGTACACCTGTCCGTTCATCGTGTCCTGGGTCACGAAAGGTGCACTCCGCTTCCCGCACGTGCAGATGGCTTGCCAAACCAGGAATTTCTTCGCAAATTTGGACATCTTCTGAGTGCGGACATGCTCCGGAACGCTGAACTTATCCTTGGCCGTGAAAAACAGGTTGCCGGGGATCTGTTTGAAGTCGGCCTTCACATATGTTTCGTCGTCCATGATGCAGCATTCAACTTTCGTCAGCATGTTGAGGTAACTTCCTGGCACGGGTTTTGGCGGACTTGTTCTGCTTCTCGTCGCGATTAGGGGCCTTTTGTACCTTGAACGTTCGAAGCCCAGCCTTAGTTTTGGCCTTCTGGACAAAACTTCGGCTTAGGTGCAGCTTCTTAGCCACATCCCGAATGGAGGCGTTCGGATTTCGGTTGAAGGCCCCAACTACGCGGTTGTGATTTTTGGTGTTGTATGGAATACTTTTTCCTTCACTTCTGGGCTTCCGATCGGTGGTCAACCGTTCCTCGAACCGCTTAATCACTCGCGACACCGTGGAATTCGCGATTCCCAACGTTTTAGCGATGGAACGATGCGAGAGATCCTTGTTCTCGTGATGAATGCGCAAGATTTTATCACGCACGAGCTGTTCTTTCGACTCCATTTCCGCGAGTTTTGATCACAGGACTTTAAAACTTGCAGGATGTAAATAATGCACTATGAACTAAATCAACGGTTAAAAAGTTAGAGCAATTTCATAGTGTGGCAATTTCATCGTGGACACCCTTTATGCTTTGCATCTCATTTCCTGGTTGACGTTTGAGTCGACTTATATCTCATCCCTTTTTCTCATTCTCCTCATTCTCTTTCTTACCTTGCTCACTCAGATTTAGCTGTCAACAGTTAGTCAAAAACACATAAATGAATTTAATATACTCCAACTCACGCACAGCCAAAATATCTCGAATTGGCACATTTGGTTGTCTACCTCGAGCCCGAAGAGAATCATCTGGCTCCACGATGGTCAACACATGACCAAATAACGTGATCAGTGTCCTGATAGCCTTGTCCACGCTCACAGAGATTGCTGTCGCTCATCCCAACCCAGGATAAATGAGCGTTCAAAGAATAATGATTGGACATGAGGCGAAACATAACACGAATGAAGTCTCGACCCACATCCAACCCCCTAAACCAAGCTTTCTTCGACACCATTGGGATGACAGAATGTTGCCATCGTCCCAAATTTCCTTTACTCCATTTATACTGCCAGCTGACGAGTGACTGTTGACGAAAAATAGGAAAACAAAATCGTTAGAGCAGATTTGTCGATCACAAATATCGCCTCCTCTAGCGCCCACCTTTGCAAGCGAGTCCGCTTTCTCATTGCCCTCAATTGAACAATGAGATGGGACCCATACAAAGGTGGTGATAAAATAACGCGAAGATAAAGCTCTTTGAAGGTCCTGTATTTTCATAAGAAAATACGAGGAGTGCTTTACCGGCCTCAATGAGCGCATATCCTCTATAGAACTGAGACTATCCGTGAAAATGAAGAATTGATCCGGTGTTAATGAGGCAACAATTTCTAGCGTAAAGTGTATTGCCGGTAATTCAGCGACATACACGGAACGAGGAGCTTGAAGTTTACGATTTTCGCTATAAATTTCATTAAATATACCAAAGCCTGCTGACTCCTCTATCAAAGATCCGTCAGTGAAGAACGATTTCGTGGAATAGACTTGGCCAAACTTTGCAGCAAATATCGCAGGAGCAATCATAGGACGATGATGCTCTGGAATTCCACGAAGCTCCTGCTTCATGGATAAATCAACATGAACCGAACTGCCAAAATCGGAGAAGCAAACACGATTGGAAATGTTCGGCGAATGTCTTACATCCTGTGTTATGTACAAATGGTACAAAGTCATGAAGCGAGTTTGAAGGTTCAACTCGAGAAGCTCCTTAAAGTTTCCGATTACCCAGGGGTTCATAACTTTACACCTGGTGAAGAGCCGGAGAGATAATTCTGAAAACCGATCCGAGTGGCAACATGCAAGCCAGCACTTCAAGACTCATTGTGTGAGTCGAGTGCATGCAACCTAACGCGACACGAAGACACTTTATGATGTGCGACCGAGCCGCTGACTGAAAACAAAAACTACCGTATTCCATAACCAACAAAATCATTGTCCGGTAGATGTGGATGAGCTCCCCACCAGGTCCCGGTAATTGTGCAGAGAAAGTTGATACTTTGCTGGCACTTTCGCTTCACATACTCAATATGGGATCTCCAGGTGCACTTTGAATCGAACCAGACCCCAAGATGATTGAGATTGAGACCTTTCGAATGAGTTATCGGCTTACCCCAAATTTGAAGCTTTGGTTGTGCTCGGTTATGCTACCTAGAAAAAACTACCAACCCAGTTTTCTCCGTAGAGAATTCGATACCTAGCTCTAGAGCCCAAGGAGACAAATTGTCCAAGGTATCCTGTAAGGGTCCTTGAAGGTCGAGTCCATTCCCAAGTAACAATTTCAGTTCTATTCCAGCCATATAGCACTCCTCCCGGCTTTGTTGATGAAACTACGTTCAAAACTGTTTTGTCCACCATCACCTCCTCTATGCATCTTTAAAGCCAAAACGTGTACAAAGTGGCCCACTCTATAACAAATTAATAAAACCTTTCTGAGACAATAAAGATTTTGAAAATGTTCTAGTGAATGATGTTATGACCACTTGAGAACCTTTATAAAACCTATTGGCTGCCATCAAAACCAGCATAGGGCCAAATGGCCACAGCTGTCAAACTTCACGGTGTTATCGTGGTTGGTTTTTGTTGTTCTGCTTTGTTCGATTCTCTGTTCTTCTAATTCATTTAACAGTAAATAATGGCTAAGAAAAAAGTTCTAGTGTTGCGGGATATTATGTTTGATAGCAAAATATCCAAAACAAATATTTTTTTTTCATGGCGTAGCATGCTCCAAATCATACGCGTCTTTATTTTATGGTGAATATTGGCACGATAAGAGTTGAAAAATAATGCGCCTTGGAAATTATGCGAGTTCACAACAACAAAAACAAAATTGAAAGAAATATATTCGATAAATTAATCATGAAACTCCTGATAATTGATGGAATTCAAAATGGTTAACTAGAAAAATACCGAATTTGGTCTAAGATCTACAATTCAATAGTATTACATTTAAAATTTGGAATTTATTTTTCCACATTTCAATTATTTCATATATTCTAATATGGCGATTGCAAGAAATCACAGTTTTGCCAAAAAGCCAATTAATCTTAGCAATTGCTACTATAAAACTATCTGGTCATTTGCAAATAAGCCGTTTAATGCATTTACTGCAGACAAAATGGTTTAAAAATTATTTTTCAACTGACCATAATAAGATAATATTAATGAGTCCTAAAACGGCATTTAAAAACAGCGTTTTATAAATTTATAAAGTCCAAATAAAACCTTTGATAGGAGTAAAAAGAAATTTAGAAGTCAAGGTTTTAAGATCGTTGTAAAGAAACTGTGAGGGTTTTTATAAACCTGACTAAAATTTGAAACCTGTTGGCACCTCTTCCTGCCATAATAAAACCCAACTGATTTCTAGTGGCTTTCATAAATCTTTAATAAGACTTAATAAGGCTGGATGGTTTTGGCAATGTTAATTGGGTTGGGTCCCGTGACAGACACTACGCCGTCATCTGCAAGTTGTCCCAACGTATAGTTGTCAATTAAACAACCGTCAATGTCTTTGACATAAAAATTATACAAAAGAGGGCTTAAACAGGATCCCTGGGGGAGACCAATTTAGCTAAATCGGGAAGCTGTAGAGGATTCATGAGAGAAGCTCATATGTTTCACTGACAGCAAATTGTAAAAAAAAATATTCATTCATGGTGAAAAGCCACAAGCGTGGAGTTTATCTGAAATAATTTCAACAGATACTGAATCAAAAGCCCCCTTTATGGCCGAGAATACAGAAGCCATTTGTTCTTTTTTAGCAAAAGCTAACTGAATATCTGTGGAAAGCAACGCGAGACAGTCGTTCGTTCCCTTACCCCTACGGAAACCATATTGAGTATCTGAAAGCAGATTGTTCGTCTCAACCCATTTGTCCAGACGGAAGAGGATCATTTTCTCCAACACCTTTCGAATACAAGATAACATCGCGATGGGTCGATAGGAGTTGTGGTCGGACGCGGGCTTACCAGGTTCTTAAATGGCAATAACTCTCACCCGCCTCCAATCATCCGGTACAATGTTGAGTTCCATAAACTGATTAAACAAGTTCAACATGCGCCTCTTAGCGACGTCTGGGAGGTTCTTAAGCAAGTTGAACTTGATCCTATCAGCCCCTGGCCACACGAAAGCAGTGCGAGAGAGAACTCTACCATTCAAAAGGGTTGGCTGATCTCATCTATCGAGTTTTCGGTTTCGCGAGGAATCATCCGTGCCGGCACCAAATCTGGACAAAATTTTCGCGTGAACTTGAGGATTGGTCCAAGTACTCCTCGCTCTCATTGTACGTAGTTCGGTTACGCAATCTTCGCGCCGTGTTCCAGAGAGTACTTATCGACGTCTCGCGCGATAGTTCGTCCACGAATCTTCGCAAGTAACCACGTTTCTTGGCCTTGATGAGGCCCTTAAGTACGCGTTCGAGAGCAGTGTATACTCAGGTGTTCCACGTCTACGGGAAACTTTTAACGCGTCGGACTTTTTACAGTAAACCTCGATGCATTGCTGATCCTACCATGGAGAAGGAGGTTACCTAAGAAAGTACGTTTCTGGAACTGGTTGAGTTTGAGCTTAAAGCGCGCTGTCTAAGATCAGGTTAGAGAGGAAGTTGTATTCCTCCAGCGGTGGAAGCTCTTCTAGCGTCGTCACGGCTTCATCTACTACTGTCCTGAACCTTGTCCAATCGATGGAACGGGGAAGAACATACGCGACGTTGATGGATTCTGATTGAACCCGGTGGCAATCGAAATTTGTATGGGCAAGTGATCACTACCGTCGGGATCTTGAATCCCATTCCATGTACAATCTAACAATAATGAATTCGAACAAAGTGGGAGGTCTAATCTACTTCCAATTGAGGATGGACCAGCCAAACGTGTTACTTCTCTATGGTTAAGAACTGTCATATAGAAGTTGTCACAGAGGTCATAAATCAAGGAAGACCGGTTGTCGTCGTACAGTTCTCCCCAGCCTGTACCGTGAGAGTTAAAGTCTTCCATGATCAACCGCGGAGCAGGAAGAACCGAACAAATATCTGAATGTTCCTCTTGGTTAATTGAGGCTCTAGGAGGAATATACACAGAAGCAATGCAAAGGCTTTTTTTTGATAACAGCCTGACATGCGACAACTTCAATACCTGAAATAGGAGGAAAATTCACTCTTTAGAAGGAGTAGCACTTTTTGATCCCCTAAAGTACTCCTCCTCCACGCGAATCCTCACGATATAGACGAATAATATTGAAATCATGAATTGGAAGAGAGCCATGTTTCACAAAGAGCGAATGCATCACAACCGGTATTGTGAGCTAAACATTTGAATGATTCCAATTTAGGAATCAAACTTCGACAATTCCACTGCAGAACAGTGATCAAATCCCCGACCTCATTTGGAAAATTATCCATCGAAGGAAATGATAGCTTTCCTTGATTGGGGCCACTTGATTGTCAATTGCTTCAAAACAGTCTTCACTGTTGTGCCAAGACAATGCTTTTGAGAGGGTCAGAGTTTCATCGGATCTGGTTGAATTTAAGTTCGCTCGTAAGTACCTTTAAATCACTTGAACATTTTAAAATTTCGTCTTTCTAACTATCAAAAATGCAGCTGCATATCAGCCCCATGTGTGGAAAGAAAATCAAGCAAAGATGGAACTGTTGTGCGGTTAGAGGCAGCATATACACATCAATGTGACTAACAAACGGATCTATCCACGGAACGATATTGGCTGGACCGTTTAGTCCCATAATTGAGAAACACTGTGAGATATTACACTCACTGTCGCTTTTTCTCAACTGGAGTATGTATATCTATATCTATGCACCGGTTAACAGGTTAGAAGCAGCAGCATGGGGCACTTCAGAGTGCAAAAAAAAGTGTGCAGCAAAGGAAGGAAAAGAAGAACAAAACCAGTAATTACATTATACAAGCATAATTTCACTTTCAAATGGAACACAGCCGATGAGGAGATTAAAAGCGGCAGGCGCTCCGTCGGGCCAGCAAAAACAAAGCGATATCAGAGAGGTGTTGTTATGGTGCCTACGTATGTAGAAGACGTAAAACCACACGCATTGCTTCTCTTTGTTCCATTGCACTTTTCTGTGCGTCCGGGCAACCGTGACAGAGTTCGAATGATACAATAATTTACAGGCCACCAAGATAAAGAGCATGAAGTGCAAACAATTCACTTAGCGCGGATCATCGTCTGATGAGCTACCCGCATCTGATCCGATGAAATCGATATGGCGGATCCTAGGCGAAAGGAGGTCACTCGGATCAATCGAACGGCGATTACGCGGCATACACTCTTTGGGGAAGTCTAGCCTCGTAGCCGATGTGATAAGAGTGTAGTGGGTCGAAATACTTGTGTTTTGCAATTGACCGTTAGCATCCAATAGTCAAAATCACGGTGACGTCACGCATCAGTTTTGACAGATAATGTAACCTTTGTTTACATAACGGACTTAGTGAGTCTTTTTTTTTCAAGGGGTGTGTTAATGTTAATCGTAACCAAACGTAAAATGTATCTGTAGGTTTTTCGAAGTTGGAATAATTTGTGCTTGGATTTTTGAGCGAAAGGACGACACTTTATTTGAGCTCCACTGAATATACACGACGATACTCCGTGCGATGCGAAAAGACTGTTTATTTGATACTGACTACTCTAATGTATTGCTATCGAGTTTATATGGATCAGCGGGAAGATGTGTAAAATGATAATGGGTGATAACGATCGGCTACATGATCGGAAGCTGCGAAGGTCTGATAATGGACTGTATAAGAGAAGGTGAGATGACTACTGATAACAAAATTCGAGCAGTTCCGATCGTCCATAAACTACGTTACGACTTAACATGCCGGCCACCGTGAAAATGCAAATTTTAACTAACTAATTTTAACATTCCTAATCAACCACAAGTCTGTCAATTAAGCTACGCTGTTATCCATCTACCCTTATCTATTAACTATCAATTCAATTCAGGTTCTTTGCTATTCTAATTTATCAATTTTCTGATCATTTTTTGATGTCATGCTCCAACGTTTTTCTTCTTGTGGGATGATCGTGCTGCTGCGGTTTATTTTCTTCTCCCCTTTCTCCTCTTTGTCGCCTCGACTGCGTTTGCTGATGTGCTGCTGCTGGCTAGGTTCTCCACGTGCTACGTCGTATCCCATCGGGTTCGGGTTCGTGACCATGTGACTACTCGGCTAGTAGGTTCGGACGATAAGCTGATCGGTGTAGAAGTAGTAACCTTGGCCTTCGATCGCAATCAGTCCCATTCATCCTTCTCCTCGTACTGCGTGGCTGCGTCGTCCACGGCTGGATCATACTCTGGAAACAAACATAGGCGGCTTTTTCAAACAATCAAAAAGAAAAAAATCAACACTTAACTGGAGCGGAGGCAACCGGCCTCCACGGGTCCGTAACCGGACGATGAACGATGGCATCGAAGTACTGAGCGTACTTGTGCGTGAATCCGATCCGAGTTGTTGCATGTTTCGAGTTTCGATGAGTGTATGATGAGATGAGTATGAGACCTCCTTCGATGGATGGTCCGGCAGCAGGTTTTCGCTTGGCTTGCATTCTAAGGTCCTTGCTTTCCACATTGCAACTCCACAAGTCTATCCGACGTATAGTGGCTGCGTCGGGTTAGCGACAGACCGTCGAATCGTAGCTAGTTTGAACCTCACTCGTGGTAGTTGGCAAGCGGCGACATCGTAGACGCAGGGGTACGAAAAATTCTATTAGTTTTTTGAAATTCAATATTATAACAACGACTTACATGGCCGGGAGGTCATACGACCCCCCGGTGGTGCGCAGTGAAACACTGCGATCGATGAAAGGATCTCACTGTCCTTCTTGCTGGGCAGCGGCGCTCCCGCTGTCTGGTTGATTGGGCAACACGCAGATTTTAGAGATGCCCCGTCGATACTCTCCGTCCTTTGTCCGCACATCAACGACACGGATGCAATTGTCGTCTCCCCGGTAGATATTCGTGATACGGCCGATGCTCCACTTCATTGGTGGCAGGTTCTCCTCCTTTACTAATACTAACGTGCCAACGTCGATATTGTTGCGCCGTTGAGTCCACCGAGTTCGAGGTTGCAGTCCAGACAAATATTCGGTCTGCCAGTGCTGCCATATTCGACGAACATACTCCTGGGTTTGCTGAAACCGATCCAATCGGTTGGTTGGTAAGGCGCCAAGGTTGGGCTCCGGAATGGCAGTGAGCGATCGATGGACCAAGAAATGCCCTGGCGTGAGCACCTCGAGGTCATTTGGATCCGAGGTAAGCTGTGTCAACGGACGAGAATTTAGTAGGCCTTCTATTTGTGTAAGGAGGGTCAAAAAGTCTTCTTGGTACAGGATCACATTTCCCACAGTTCGGCGGAGGTGGTTCTTCATAGACTTGACGGCTGCCTCCCAGAGTCCACCAAAATTTGGGGACCTGGGAGGTATGAACTTGAACGAGATGCCGTCTTCCGAGCAGCTGCGAGAGACTTGGTCCTGATGATGTTGGGACTGAAATAGTCGGGCCAACTCTTGGAGCTCCCTTTGGCTCCTTGAAAGTTAAGGGCGTTGTCGCATTCAATCAGAGTTGGTTTGCCTCTACGCGCAACGAATCGGCGCAGGGCAGCGATGAAAGCGTTGGTGGTCAAGTCTGAGACACACTGCCTGGACTGTGTTCGTCACCAGGCATACAAATACAGCTACATAGCACTTTATAGCTGTGGCCCTACGAGTAGATCGACAAGAAAACGGCCCACAGTAGTCCACTCCAGTATGCAGGAACGGAAAAGCTGGTGTGACTCTGGAGGAAGCTCTCCCATTAGCTGATCTAAGACCTTGGGTTTACATCGAAAGCATCTGGTGCACGCATGAACCACTCGACGAGCAAGATTTCTGATGCGAAGCGGCCAGAAACGTTCCCGTACGACGGCTGTGAGGAGTTGCGGACCGGCGTGCAGCAGTTTTTGGTGATAGGGAACCATTATAAGCTCCGTGAGGGGATGTTTGTCCGGCAAAATCATAGGATGTCGTTGATCATAGGAGATCGGAGCGTGACGCAGCCGGCCACCGACGCGAAGAATGCCATTCACTAGAATCGGACAGAGTGTGTTTAGGCGAGATTTGGGTTTGACTTGATCATTCCGGGTAATCTCTACGAAATCCTGAGCGAAACATGCCGTTTGAGCAAGTTTCACTAGTGACTGCTCCGCTTCGTTGATCTCCATCGTAGACAGGAACCCAATACGACGATCCGTCGAACGAATGGATTTCGCGTTATGGGAAAATCGTCTAAGTAGCGCTACCGTCCGGACGAGCTTGGTGTAGGATGAGTAGAGCGAAAATAGTTCGTTTGTTGGCTGTATTTGAGCAGGAAGAGATACAGCTCGTTCTTCCAGATCCTCTGAGCTGAAACTTCTATTTCGTGGGCACCCGAGTGGGGGCCAGAATCGAGACGGTCGCGACAGCCAATCTGGGCCTTTCCACCAGGCCGAGCAATCCCGTAGTTGTGCAGGAGACATTCCCTCGAAATAACATCTGCAGGATTTTCTGAACCTGCTACATGGGACCAGATACCTCGGACTGTAATGCGCTGAATTTCCGAACACCTGTTCGCCACAAAAGTTTTCCATCGAGAGGGGTTGGCTGCTAATTGGTAGAGCGTAATCTCCGAATCCGTCCAGAAAAAGGTTTTGGTTGTAAGTTTCAAACTGGAATCGACCTTTTCGAATAGGTGACTCAATAGAAGAGCGCCGCACAGCTCAAGACGGGGAGGCTGATGATTCCACTATTTTTTGACTTTCCTTTCGGGGCAATCTTAGATTTGGCGGTGAGCAGATTAACATGGATGTCGCCCGTGGACGATACTGCCCTGATGTAGATGCAGGCTCCGTAGGCTCTTTCCGATGCGTCAGAAAATCCATGAATCTCAAGGCATACGACTTCCGTAGTTCCTATGACCCAGCGAGGGATTTTTATGCCTGGCAGATGAGATAAGCTGTCTCGCAAGTTCTGTCCACAAACGTTGACGAGCTTCAGTAAGCGCCTCCTTCCATTCACAACCTTCTCGCCATAGATCCTGCAGGAACAACTTTGCCTGAACCAGCACTGGACCGACCAAGCCTAACGGATCAAAGAGGCGGGCAATATCCGAGAGGACAGTTTGCTTGGTAACCGGAAATTGTGTGTAGAACTTCGGCACATGAAATTGTAGTACATCCGTCGAGGCGTCCCATTGAAGACCAAGTGCTTTAATGGGAGTGGCAGTAGAATCGAGCTCGAAAAGGGTACGTTCATCCCTGAGATTAGGCGGAACGACTGCCAGAATATCCGAATTGTTTGATGCCCACTTGCGGAGCAACAGACCTGCAGAATTAGTAAGTTCGATAAGTTCCTGGCAGAGTGTTTGGCCCTCCTCGACACTATCAGTTCCAGTGAGCATGTCATCCATGTAAAAGTCACGACCAAGAACAACGGCGGCAGCTGGGTGGCTCTCTGATCCCTCCTCAGAAAGCTGTTTGAGACATCTCGTTGCGAGATACGGAGCCGAAGATGTTCCGTATGTTACCGTTGTGAGCTGGTAAGTTTGCAGCGGGTGTGATGACGAATATCTCCATCGAATGCGTTGCAGCGGTTGGTCGGACTCCCTTACCAGAAACTGCCGATACATTTTTTCGAAATCAGCGATGATGACGAATTGTGGTATGCGAAATCTAAGGACAATACTTAGAAGATCGTCTTGGACGACGGGACCAACCAACAGTGCGTCGTTGAGAGAATGACCACTATCTGTTTGACATGAAGCATCGTAGACTACGCGCAATTTTGTGGTGCTGCTATCTGGTCTAACGATGCAATGGTGCGGCAAATAGTAGGTGGGACCTGCAGTAGGCATCGAGTCATCTATCAGCTTCATATGTCCCAACTGCTCATACTCTCGAATAAATGTGGAGTATGCTTCCTTCAGTTCGAGACTGGCGTTGAGACGGCGTTCCAACGAGTAGAACCGATGATCAGCAATGTCTTTGGAGTTTCCAAGCCGCGAGATCACCGACGGTTTGGTTGGAAGAGCGACGACGAAACGACCAGATGAATCTCTTCTCGTCGTTTGTTTGAAGTATTCCTCGCACTCCGCTTCTTCGATGGAAAGGGTACTCTTGAAATGGCAAGACTCCACTTCCCAAAATCGGGCAAGCTGATTCTCGATTGATGAGTTGATCGAAACGTGTGCGACATTGGCGACTTGCGGAGAAGGCACAGAAGTCTGACTTGTCCCGGACACCACCCATCCCAAAGCGGTATTCTGCAAAACGGGTGTTCCGGAGCTAGGCTTGATCTGTCCGTTACGGAGAAGGTCATAGAAGATGTCGACGCCGAATATCAAGTCGATGGAGCCTGGTTTGTTGAAGGTTGGATCCGCCAGAACAATATCAGATGGCCAACTGGATTTGCAGACAACGACGTCTTGATTCGGCAACTCCAAAGTCAGTTTCGAAAGCACATGGAATTTCCAATTATTCTCAAAATCCGCCCGATGAGACTGGATACGAATGATGGTGGTGTGTTTGGATGAAGTAGACGAGAGACCAACACCGCTGATTGGTACGAACTCCTTGCTGCGACGTAGTTTTAACCGTTGTGCGAGCTGCTCCGAAACAAAGTTGAGCTGGGATCCGGAATCCAAGAGAGCACGGGCCCAGAGCGAGGAACCAGATGACGTGAAGACCTTCACAAGAGCAGTTGACAGCAAGACAGTTGCAGGAACGTTGAGGTGGGCTTCGGCGAAGGGCATCGAAAAGTGGCTTGTTTGGGGGTAGGGACCGCGGTGGCTTGGGTTTGGTTTTCTACTGGTGATGGTTTCTTTGGTGGAGTAGACTGCGACTGGTGGCTGAAAGTTGACGAGGATGATGAGGGTGACTCCGATGACGACGATTTGGTGGAAGGTTGGACCAATTGGGTACTTGGGGCGACAGTCCTTTGGTGCAGCATCGTATGGTGTCTTTGTTGGCAAACTCTGCAGGTACCACTCGTACAAGCTTTCACGAGATGCGAAGGCGACAAACAGTTGATGCACAGAGCGTTCCTTTTGTGGCATCGAAACGCTGTGGAGGGGTCATTTTTCGAAAGACTTCGCATTGGTATGGTGAGTGGGCAGACTGTTTGCAAAAGGGCAGCCTTTCTGAGCCGTCATTACCGAATGCACTAAATTTTGCTTGGGTGCTGTTGAGGAGGCGGGGCGCTGGGAGGAGAAACGAGACGAATCGGATGATCGAGATTTGGAAGCGTCGACTGATTGCAGCACTAGACTTTGGCTGCGTAGGAATTCAATTAGCTCAGTATACGTGGGCACCATCGTTGACTTCCTGTGCGTCTCCCAGTGACGTAACGTTGCTGGATCTAGACGAGAGCTGAGCATAAAGACTAATAGCGTGCTCCAATTCCCTGGCTGTTCACCCACTTTCTCCAGCATTCGCAAATTGCGTTCAAATGCATCGATCAAACGATTTAGAGCTTCATGACATTCCTTTTTATTGGATCGATCATAAAAAGCGCCTCGACATACGATTTGACGATTAGATATTTATTGTCGTATCGCTTTTCAAGGAGTTCCCACGCTACCAGGTAATTATCAGACGTGACTTCGATCACTTCGATGACGCGTTTCGCATCCTTCGACAAAGAAGATAGAAGGTACGAAAATTTGTCCACGCTACTCAGTTGGGGGTTCGAGTCGATCAAGGACCGAAATGAGTCACGAAACGATGACCATTCTCTGATATTCCCATCGAAAATTGGGAGTCTGATCTCCGGCAGCTTGACACGAGTCTGTGGAACATTTACAGGGGCAGGTTGCCGCAGGGAGGCAGGTTGTCTTGGTTCAGGGACATTAGCGCGAAGCTTGGACATGATGAAACCCTTCGTTCTCAAATACGTGAGTTCGACTGAGGCACGGGCTTCGCAATTCACCTGTTCCACCGACTGGGGCTGACCTTCTTCATCTTCTTCTTCTTGCTCTAACTTCTGCTTCACCTTTCCTTGATATTCTTCCGAACACTCCATCAGCAACCTATTCTCTTTATATTCATCGAAAATCTCAGTTAAGCGATCCAGCCAGCCCTCAAGCATGTCCCTATCTCTATCTTCTAAATAATTATCCACCAAATGCACCATATTATTTAACGAGTCGAGACAGAATCGCTCACTCTTTGCTAACTTTTTCAAATTAGACGGCATTATGACTTTTGCCTGTTCGAGAACAATTCACGAAACACGTTTGAAACACGTGCGCACCTCTCCAGTCTAATCTCAAAAACCTCCCAAATTCCAACCAAGTCGATCATGCAAAAGTGATGAAAAGTTTGTCGATGCAGAAATCCTCAGCTAAGTTGATTTTTCCTGCCAGTTGGATCACATGCAGCATGCAGATTGTAGTACTTACAGTAGTCGTAAAACCCAAGCCACCCCACGCGGTGTACCCAAGCCAGGCTGCGAAAGTGGCACCCAAGCCACGCTTTAGTAGTCGACGACAATAGTGCTCGGGAACAATACTTCGGTGTAGTCAATAGCCGTTTGCAAGCGACTATTCTTTGGCGACGGGTGAATCAGCGACCGTAAGCACCAACCACTCTTGTTTCAACTTTAGCACACTCGAAACAATTAAATTGTTCTCACTTGATCCACTTGTTTTTTGGGTTCGATATTCAATTTCTTTTCTCGGTCCGTCCACCGGCTTTAGACACACCCGGCGATATCACTTCGAACCGACAACAACGACAAATCACAAGCACAAATTCCAAGAGCAAAAATCCGGCTCGAAGGACCAAACTTTATGTAGGTTTTTCGAAGTTGGAATAATTTGTGCTTGGATTTTTGAGCGAAATGACGACACTTTATTTGAGCTCCACTGAATATACACGACGATACTCCGTGCGATGCTAAAAGGCTGTTTATTTGATACTGACTACTCTAATGTATTGCTATCGAGTTTATATGGATCAGCGGGAAGATGTGTAAAATGATAATGGGTGATAACGATCGGCTACATGATCGGAAGCTGCGAAGGTCTGATAATGGAC